>CAIGRQ010140936.1:0-12297 GCA_903798375.1 Fraxinus sp. D2006-0159
TGAATATAAATTGAGTTGTATCAAGCCTATCTTTCTTGGCTCATGGCTTGTGTGAGTCAATTCTTAGAAACATTTATGATGTGTTCGATAGATATTAAAATCGGATTAAAATTGAAAAATGAGCTGTTATTGTTGACTTTAATTAGACGAGTGGGACACAATAGCGACTATATTTTTGATTTTAATTGGATTTTAAACACGATCGAACACGCCCTAATAATAATTACTTTCCTTAACAAAATTTATTTAAGATTCTTTTATAGTTAAAATTACTTGTTTGTTAGTTTCACAAATCATTTCGGTTTTTTCATTCAATTATGCTATTTGTACAATCACACTTGACAATATTGATTGATAATGTTGGTGTTGTCAAAATTCGAACCATCGATATAAAAAACTGTTTTTGAAATGAATGAATGTGATGTTTCAATGAATATGATCAAATTAGATTGTACATGTAACATAATTCTATTTCAGTTGACATCATTTTAGTTTCATAGTATTATTATTCCGCTAAATTAAGTTACTATAAGCCTGGGTGAATCTTATCTTATATGTGAAGATTAAAGTCCTAGAACGATAAGATCATAATATTGTATATTATATTCTATTCTATTATATTTTTTGTTTCCCAAGGCCATTTTCAATCTTGCAAGCTGTCCCGAAGTCAATGGAAATAAGTACAGGATGTGGCTCACACTAGCCTAAAGTGATTGCCATTGGACTTTATTAGATAGCGTCTTCATTATGGATTCTAGTGGTTTTATTTGAGCCCCTTCAACTTTGGTGAAATTGATTTCAGATACCATAAAATTGCAAAACTATTCAAAAGATAGCTTTTTTTTTTTTTTTTTGGGGAGAGAGAGAGTTTTGACTGGCACCAAAATCTGGGCCATTTGCAAGCAAATACAATGGATGTTAACATCACCAACTTGTAGTATAATAATTTTATTATAATCTTTTTCTTTAATTTAATATTATATTAATTCATTTGATTTTGAGCTAAACTCATTATGCTTGGTAGACTTTGATTCCTATCACTTCTAAGAAAGCAAGATTTTTTTGTAAAAAAAAAAAAATATTTATTTTTAGATGCGGAGTGCATCAAATCAATGGTGAAAAAATGTATGCAAACAATTTTAAATTTATCGAGAATAAAATTTAATCAGAATTGCATAGCATGGTCATCTATAATAGTATAAACAATATTGTTATTGGTGGTTGTTGGGTATTTCGATACCAAATAAATTCGGGGTTATAATTAATAGTTGACCCAAAACACACAATTGGCCTCCCACGAAATGAAGTTTGACCGATTAAATCGAGAGGCACCTCCTTTGTGGTTTCCTCTCCTTCGCTGCTTGGCTACTGATTGTTGATTTCTTTGTGATACCCGCCTCTTCTCCCCTTTGTCAGCACGTTGGCCTCTGTGTATGGCCGCTTCTGCGTGATTCGTGGGTAACTTTCTTTGTGGCCTCGAGTGGGATTCTTNGACCCAAAACACACAATTGGCCTCCCACGAAATGAAGTTTGACCGATTAAATCGAGAGGCACCTCCTTTGTGGTTTCCTCTCCTTCGCTGCTTGGCTACTGATTGTTGATTTCTTTGTGATACCCGCCTCTTCTCCCCTTTGTCAGCACGTTGGCCTCTGTGTATGGCCGCTTCTGCGTGATTCGTGGGTAACTTTCTTTGTGGCCTCGAGTGGGATTCTTGGACCCTTCTAGTGAAGCTACCTTGTGTGTTATTAGGTCACAAATCTGAGCTCGTGTGAAATCAAAAAGGAAGTGTGATTGGATGCAATCTTATTCCTTACTTGTGTGTGAGGATCAACATGGATTCTAATGAGAATCGCCTTGAATCAAATAGAGAAAATAGAAATTTCTAGACGCATAATCAAAAAATATAATAAAATCAAATAAAGAAGGTCTGATTTTCAATTCTAAAATCCAAAACATACCAGTTAACTTTTAATTGAAAGTAAATTAAACGACTGGGCGTCGACCCAATTTCTTCTAGGTAGTTTCGAGAAAAAAATGTCCACGACTACTTGTATTAAAACTATCGTACTTAATAAAGAAGTCGAAGGAATTTATAAAATAATCATGTAACAAAGTCACAAGTGATACTTTTTAATGGAATCTTGAATTCCTTGATATAATGGTGGAATCCATTTCATCAAATGCTTGAAATAAAGTAATTTAAAGCTCTTGTAAGATCAGATCAGATGGCCAAGGATTTAGAATATGAATTTTGCTGTTTGTACCTAAAAAAAAGTAAGAAGAAGTGACCGAAATGATATGGAGGGAAAATATTGGATAGAAAAACTGACTATGTTTTAAATTGACAGATGATGAAGTGTCATATGACATTACGTGAGACATTATGTAATTATTGATGTACACGTAACATTATCCTTAGAATGTATTCATGTTATACCAAATGGCACTAAAATATATGCTGATTCTCTGTCCCCTCTACAATAATCACATGAATTGATTCTTAATTATCCTAATTAGTGCAGATACGGTGTTAATTAATTGGAAATTACAGTGTATGGACTTGAGTTTAAATCTCTCATATTCCCAAAAACAGTATTGATGGGATTTAATTTCATTTTTGATATAGATTTTGAACGAAATTATAATAGTTTTGAAACTTTAACTCGTTATAAAAACGAGAGAACTATTCTTTATCATCAACAAACGAAGTTATTTTAATCTCCATCTCAAATTATGCAAGATTGATTATCTAATTCACACTCTTGTTCGTACTATACAAGTTTAACTTTTTATGAGTTCGAAATGTATGAATCACATGCTTGGAGCACTTACATGGGACGAGACATCATTAGAGATGAACAAAATGTACAACAATACCAATACCTAGTATTGTCTACTATAGCTCGAGACTTGTTCAGTGTACACGTGGCATTCTCAACACTCATAGACATAAGGTCAATAATAGGAAACTATATGTTGGACCGAAATGCATCACAATTCACATCGTTTCAATTTTTCAATTACAAACTAAGAAGATAGTATTGTAAATAATATTTCGTTTCGTTTATTCGTTATTAAATTGTATTTATTTCAGTTTTTTTGTACAAAATATCTATTATTGTACAATTATTTTAAATACACATAAATATTTTTAGTCGGTTCAAAATTCAGATAAAAGAGAAGGATTTTTACAATTTTATAAGTCTTTTGAGAAAATAGATTTTTATTACGTTCATCATTTTCTTACAACTCGTGTCTTTATTATATTTTCCGGGACTGAAAATACATTGAGGGCCTATTTGAGTCCTTTTTTTTTTTTTTTATGTAAATGCATTTTAAAATAGTAGATTGATGGAGAACGTATGGTTAAAAATGAAGGAAAAGTTTTTGAATTATATGTAATATTATTTTATTGAAAATGGGTAGTTGAAAAAAATAGAGAGAAAAATGTATTTTGAAAAAAATAAGAATCAAACAAGAACTTAGAATTTTTACAGAAGAGAAAAAAGCGAGAGCTTGGCTCACCCCATTCACAAGCATGAGCTAACTCGCCAAGTGAGGTCGATTCGAGTTTAACTATTGGCAAGTCTGGTGAACTCTTTCTAGTAGAATGGCTTTTTTGTTAAAACTTAGTGAGTGTTTGACACCCATTCTTTTGAAGAATGTGTTTTTGAATAGTGATTGATGTAAAGAATGTGTAGTTAAAAAGTAAGAACATTTTTTGAGTTTATGTGTAATATTATTTTATTTGGAGAATGTGTGGTTAAAAATGAATACTGTAGAAAAATAGAATGTGTAGTTAAAAAGTAAGAAGGATTTTTGTGTATGTGTAATATTATTTTATTTGGAGAATGTGTGATTAAAAATAAGTATTGTAGAAAAATAAGAACGTGAATGAGATTAAAAATAGATGTCAAACGGAGCTTAATATTATTATTATATAGAAATTTGAGTGTAATTATTGATTTTGATATTTATTTCCATATTCATTTCCTCCAATCCATGCTACTCTCACCCTTGTCCCATCCCCCATCATTTTTTTCTCCAACCGTCCTATGTTGCATAGTTGTCCCATCTTAAATTTCTATAGTGACAATTTTTTAAATATTTTTTACTGTTTATATGAGCCATGAGGTCATCTTGTTCATGCTTTAATAATATTGACATGAGAACGTGCCTTACATTAAAGTAGATGTTAAAAGTGAATTCAATTTAAATTTACTAATAGTAAAAAATAATTGCTATCATATGTATCTTGTCCTACATCATGACAGAAAAACGTGTAATTATATTCCCACAACATTTTTTTTAAATACACTACATTTTAATTAAATTAAATGTCATTAACCTTTATTCACCATTACATTTATATCTTTAATTTGTTTTCATCATATTATTGTGTTTTAATATTTCATTAATCAGAAAATCTTGACATCAGTAATGATTTTCGTTCAAAAATATTATTAACGTGTCTTAAAAGAGAGTCAAATCTTTAGAGTGTGTTTGAGCCACATTATTTTGAAAGAATGTATTTTGAAATAGTAGATTGATAGATAATGTGTGGTTGAAAAGGAAATAAAAGTTATTGATGTGATAAAAAATATTATTTTATTGAAAAATGCTTGGTTGAAAATGAGTAGAAGAATGAAAATGAAAATTTTAATTTGACTCAAATAGGGGCTTAATCATATTTTTACAATATTATTTATTGTGTTTATTCAAAAATAAAATGAACAAATAAGTATTTTTAGTTGTTGTTTGGGTTGAATTAAAATTTGATTTTAATCTAAGTTAAAGTCAAACAATTAATATTAATCACATGTGAATCTTTTCAATTATACATTTTAAAAATTTATATCACAGTTCACTAAAAATCTAATTTTAATTCCCGCCAAACACTCTCTTAATCTATTTTAAATAAGATTTTAGAGAAAAACCATAATCTGAAACAATATATGATAAAAAATCTGAGTAGTAAATGTGATGATGTGTAAATATTATGAGCATTTAATACAATTAAAATGTAATTTATTTATTAAGTCTCTATTTGGTACATATTAAAATTTTCATTTTCATTATTCTACTCATTTTTAACCAAACATTCTTTAATAAAAATAATATTTTTCATCACATCAATAATTTTTTTTCAACCACACATTCTCCATCAATCGACTATTCCAAAATACATTCTCCCAAAATAATCTGAGTAGTAAATGTGATGATGTGTAAATATTATGAGCCATTTTATACAATTAAAATGTAATTTATTTATTAAGCTCCTATTTGGTACATATTAAAATTTTCATTTTCATTATTCTACTCATTTTTAACCACAATTCTTTAATAAAAATAATATTTTTCATTACATCAATAACTTTTTTTTTCAACCACATATTCTCAGTCAATCTACTATTCCAAAATATATTCTCCCAAAATAATGTGGTTCAAACACACCTTAAAATCTGGGTGCGAATATATTTAGCCTAGAGAAATATAAATATTAAAAGTTTAGGGTGTGTTTGAGCCACTTTATTTTGGAAGAATGTATTATGGAATCGTAGATTGATGGAGAATGTGTGGTTGGAAAAAAAAAGTTATTGATGTTATTGAAAATATAATTTTATTGAAAAATGTATGGTTAAAATTGAATAGAAGAATGAAAATGAAAAAATAATGTGTATCAAACACGAGTTTAATGTTAAATTGAAATAAATAGTGATCTTAAGTCCCTGTTTGTCTACCATTAATCCAAAATAATGTTTGCTACAATAAGATTCTCCATCACACATTCACCAAATAAAATATTCTATACACAGACCCAAAAAATTACTTTGTTACACTATTTCTCTCCCAATAATGGGAGACAAACACATCTATGGGAATCATGAAACAAACATCCGAACACGTGGCACAATCTCCTTCATCTTTTATTTTCAGACGCTACACTGGATAATTCCCTCCTTTGTCCGAGCATTACTCTTTACTTAATTACCTTAAGTGCGTGACACGTCATGACAGCCTCGGAATTCCCAAAAATAACTCCCCAAAATGGGACCCACCTATTTCCACCACAACGTTCGAACACCGGAATCATCGTTCATCCCTGGACCCCGCATGACCTGATTTTTCCACACTGAAAAATGAAAAATGGAAAATATTTAATATTAGTCCTCAAACTTATTACTCGACTAGCAAGTTAGTCCTCTCACTCCTTGCTCTCAATAATAACCACATTGTAATTTTTTGTTGAACCATCTTATAGCTCCAATATAAATATTTACTAAAAATTTCATGAAATAATATCGAGTTGAGAAACGAAAATAACTTTATAAAGTGTCTAGAGAGACCACACCACACCATAATTTTATCGAGTTTTTGATTGTTTAATTTCCTTTTTAATGTTCATTAAAAACTTTTTTTTTTTTAGGAAAATAAATTTTGTAATAATGAATTTTTTGAAGAATATGTAGTTAAAATATAGGAAAAAAATTTGAATTTAAGTCCAAAATATTTTATTATAAAAATGTGTGGTTGAAAATAAATTTTAGAAAAAATAGACTTTTTCAAGAACGGTAGACAAATATGGGATAAAAAACTACTCGTATCAATATTAAGAAAAAAAAATGCTATTTTACAAAGATTGGGGTCGAGTTGTCCATTCAAGCAATAGTTAAGGATCAATCATTCATATTTCATTTTTCATCGCATTTTTTCCATCAACCTTCTATTAATGAACACGTTATTTCTGATGATAGTTTCGACCAAAATTTTGTTAGCATGCTCTAAAATAGAGTACAATTTAAATTTATTTTTTTTAATTAAAAGTTAGTAATTTGTAACCCTTTCTTAACAGAATTTCTAAACAAGAATCATCGTTACACGTAATTTGTGAAAAAATTAAAATAAGAATTTAATAAACAATAAATAAAATTGAAGACGTAGGTATCAAAAAACTTAAATATTAGCAACCTCTAATGCAATTAAAAGGCAATGTATAGTCCTGTCTCACAATCATTAGTACAAAATTATTTAATTCTCATAATTATTTTCAACAACACATTTATACAATAAAATATTTTGCACAAAAATTCAAAACTATTTTTTAATCATACATTCTCCGAAAAAATCAATATTCAAAATTCTATTTTTTTTTCTTTCAAAATAATGGCCGTCAAACTGTTTTGAAATATCAGAAGTCTACTGTTTTCTACCATTATATCAAAATCTTATTTTTTATATATATTTCAAACCTATTTTTAATCATTCATTCTCACAATAAAATATCTTGCACGCAAATTTTAATTTTTTTGAACTTTAATTATACATTTCAAAAATTTACTATTTCAAAACTTAGAGAGTGTGTGGTAGAGATTAAAATCAGATTACAATTGAAAATATAATCGTTATTGTTGACTTTTATTAGACGAGTGAGACCCAATAACGATCATATTTTCAATTTTAATTGAATTTTAAGCCGTACCAAACATGCTCTTATTTTCACAGACAATTAGGGGCAAAATGTGATTGGTCACCAAAAAATCATTAAAATGAGATATTCAATGACCAATTTGCCCTCCTGTTCTTTCTATAAATCCCAAACCCCCTATCCTCATCACTTCCATTCCATTAGCCTCTTCCCTTCATTTCCTATTATAGATCGGCGTTTTGTGCGTGTTCTTTTGAAGAGATGTTGGGAGTGTTTAGCAGCTCGATAGTTTCGCCACCGGAAGAGCTGGTGGCGGCCGGAAGTAGAACTCCGTCGCCGAAGGTGACAGCGGCGAAGCTGATGTCCCGGTTCCTGGAGGCGAACTCGTCGGCGGTGTCCATACAGATCGGTGAGGATGTCCAGATGGCCTACACTCACCAAAACCAGTCGGCTTTACAGCCCAGGTATACTATACATGATTGAAAAAATTGAAAAAACTACTAATAATCAGTGAGGACGATCATGACCATTAAGTGCGGTTTATGGTGATCAACGGCGGGGATGGTCTGATGAGTTCCTGCATGCGTATCTCAGTGAAGTTGAATTGTTTTATAATTATTAGTCGTGTCAAATTTAAGATTAATTAACGAATTTGAAAATAAAAAGGATTAAATTAATTATTAGTACGAATGATTAGACGATTAATATCTTGATCTTTTAGGCGAACCACAAATTTTCTCCAAATTGTGACTTGGTGAGACCAATGATTTGTGTTGTTCTAGTGCTATTTTTTTTCTGAGTTTTTAATTATCAAATTTGAAACTTTTAAATTTTAATTATTCCATAGTTATTATTGATTACTTTTTTAACAATTTTGTATCAATAATAATTAAAATAAAATAAATATAAATTAAATCATCAAATAATGATATAATACGAATTAAAATTTTTTATATCGTAAAATGAAGGACAAAGCAGAAATTATGAAAAACTCTAAAAATCACTCCATTTATTACTGAATAGTGTAAAGATTTGGTTGGTGGGTGTTTGGTGGGGATTAAAATTAAATTTTTAGTAAATTGTGATAGAAGTTTTTGAAATATGTCGTTGAAAAGCTGTGGTATCCATTTAAAAATGTGGATAATAATGATTGTTTGACTTTGACTTAAATTAAAATCTAATTTTAATCTGAAAAGGTTCGGTGTGAATTTTTGCGCTAAAAATACCATTTTGATGTATGGTTGGGGATGTCCTTTACTATTAATTAGACAATTACCATCTCAATCTTTCAATCGAGCCCCAAAGTTTTTTCAAATGGTGACTCGGTGAGACCAATGATTTTATTTATTTATTTCTAAATTGCGATTTTGTAACTTCATATTCTGCAATTCCGAGCTTCCTCTGCCTATGTTTTGAAAGCTTCATTACGGTAAATAATTAAATTATAATTCATTCTCTTATTTTCAATTACACAATTTCTCATAAAATAATATTACACGTAAATCGAAGACTTTTCTTTCCTTTTTTTAATCACACGTTCTTAAAAAAACGCTATTTCAAAAATTATAATTTAAAATAATAGGGCTAAACGGGGGCTAAATTTGATGGGACAACCTATGTTCTTAAATTTTTTAATTTTTTCATCGAAGTTTCTGGTTTTTGATTATTCATAAGGTTAAAATTGACATATGAATTTAAATTGGGCGACAAATGGCAGATCATTTGCAGTTAAGGATGAAATGTTCTGCTTGTTTGAAGGAGCCCTCGACAACTTGGGGAGTCTGAAACACCAGTATGGCCTTGTGAAGTCTGCCGATGAGGTACTTTTGGTGATTGAAGCATACAAGGCACTTCGTGACCGGGCACCTTACCCTGCTAATCAAGTTGTTGGCCACCTTGAGGGGAATTTCTCATTTATGGTTTTCGACAAATCAACTTCCACTTTATTTGTGGCTACAGTGAGTAATCTCACCTACCAAACACCTAATTGAATCTTTACTATAAGTGATCTTTACGAACATTTGAGTTGGTGGTGGTGTGACAGGACCAATTTGGCAAAGTTCCTCTCTATTGGGGAATCACTGCTGATGGATACGTCGCATTTGCTAATGACGCTGATTTGCTAAAGGGTGCTTGTGGCAAATCACTTGCTTCCTTCCCACAAGGTAATCCTCGTTTGACACACATTCTTTCAAATAAAATAATATTTTTCATCATACCAGTAATTTTTTCTTACTTTTTAACCACATATTTCTCATCATATTATTTTGTTTAAAATGCATTTTTTCCGCAATAATATCCATCAAACACAAAATAACAATTTTTATTATGAACAGTGTCAAAATAGAATAATGAGAATAGTCATAGTCCATGGTGCCAACAATGATGAATTGGGACTATTTTCAACAAAGGATTCTCCAAGTTGACATAATTGTGTTGTTTGATTTTTCAGGTTGTTTCTTTTCTACTGCAGTCGGAGAACTTAGAAGTTACGAGAATCCCAAAAATAAGATCACTGCTGTTCCTGCAACCGAGGAAGAAATATGGGGAGCGAAATTCATGGTAAGATGCTTCCTTTTTCTGTTCAATTCTTTTAGGATATTTTAAGGAATACTAAGGTTGTGTTTTGTGACAAGCAACGAGGTTTGTTTAGAACTTCTCTTTATTTTATTGGTTAAACAAGAGATTGATTACACGAAATCCCTACATATAGTTGAGAAAAACATCCCTTTCTTGTCCAAGAAAAATACATTCAAAGTGAACACATAGTTGTGCCATCTCTAGAACTACAATCCTGATATTTTAGGGTTCATCATCATAGAATAATGAATATACTTCTGGCCGGCCAATAGCTCGTCTGTGAACTTTAAAACGACATATTTTTTGTCTTCACCTCATGAATTTTAGCCTTCTCAATTGCTGTTTAGTTATTTTTCTTTACTCGAAAACTGAATTAAGGATTATCGACATTAGCATCAAACATGTTTTTCCCCCTGTCGAGTCTATCTTATGTTGACTGACAACTTGTGTGGATGATATTCAGGTGGAAGGGCAAACCGTTGTGGCAGCCACGAAGTAGAAGAAGATATTATCTTTTATTTAAAATGTGAGTGGCGTGTTGTAAATAAAATGGAGAATTGCTTTGTGTCTTGTCGAGTATTAGAATGTAAGAGAAGTTTGTTTTAAGATATTTTCGAGGCTTGTTTGCTTGTAACACTGTCATTGTATAGCTGCCTCTTTTAGCAGTGTAAAATAAAGTAAGTTTGAACTCTTTTTACTTCATTCCGACTTATTGAAGCATAATAATCAAACTTGTCGGGAAGTCATTCGTCACCACATTCCAATTGAGAATTGATTAAAAATTACATTAATAAGTTTTTGGACATGACACTTTTTAATTCAAGTGGCAGGACGTTACATTCTATTCATCGTTCTCGCCAAGAATCGCGACATGTCTTTAGATCCATTTTCACACAAATAGGAATAAGTGAACTATTTCATGTGCATCGATTGTAATGATTTCAGAAGTTTGTCTTATTTCTTTCATTTCTCTTTTCGACTAATTTCTGGATGATAGCACAACCATGCTCGTCTTAAGTCGAATTAAAGAACCTAAATTTATGAATTATCTTGAAGTGTGAAGTTTTTCTTTAGTTTAGGTAGATATAATCATAAGAGTATTAGAATACAAGCTAGAAATCGAATAAGGGTAAAGATTTGGAGAAATCACATAATTAAATAAAGAATTTCAAATTGGGATCTCGATCGCCTATCTATGCACAAGGACGAATATTAGATGTTTCAAAGTCACACTTTTATCAAGACAATGAAGAGAAAGTGCGTCAAGGGATTGAATTTTGCACTACTAAAATAATGCTTATGATGCAATGATGAACATGAACGAGTTTTAAGATGGGATAATTCGTGTATTCAATTTGTCTTATGTTTGATTGTTGATAGAATAAAACTATTTTGACATTCATTTTGGACATTTTGATTGGCATTTCATAATGCGTAAAAAATTTGGTCATTGATTTGAATAAGTGTTATTCAAATCAATGGCCAAATTGCTTGTCGCATTATAAGTTGTCAACAAAATTGTAGCAAAATTGTTAGTGTTATTCAAATCAATGACCAACAAAATTGTAACAAAATCGTTGTTGATATTATCCATAAACTTTGACCTAACGACCACGTGTCCTCTCCTATTGGGGACCGATCATGTCAACCCTGTGGATCATGCTACCTCCATGTGAACCATGCCTAAATATAAGAACTTACTTTCTCACTTATAAGCGTTAAAATTATACCTTAGCCAAACATGCTGTAATCGAAAGAGGAAGAAAAAGATGAGAGGGACGGCGAAAATGAATGCGATGAGATCAGGGGTGGTGGTGATGGGAGCTCTGGCATTCGGCTACTTGACTCTGCAACTGGGTTTCAAGCCCTTTCTTGAGAAAGCCCAATTGCAGCAGCAACAGCGAGAACTAGAAGCTCTCCTTCAAGCTCAATCCGATTTCTCTGAAGCCCAGAATATTGCAGATGATGGTTTTAATACTGACCACACAACAATTCTCTCCGATGGACTCCCGAAGTCGGACCACAAGCTATGATTTAATGCCTTTATTTTTTTTTCTTATTGTTTTTGTAGTTTATATTACTGAACTAGAATTATATTCGTGGTGGATAGTTTTTGTATCATTCATATTTACTCCTGATTGTTAGTGTTATTTGACTTAAAAAAAAAAAAAAAATTGGTGTGATTTTAGCGTATTGGGAAAAAGCCAACAGAATTTCACTTCGACGATTACCGACAAGATGACTTCCTTAACTCAGATTACAAGCTATGATTTGATGGCTTCAATCCCTTT
>CAIGRQ010140966.1:0-11322 GCA_903798375.1 Fraxinus sp. D2006-0159
ATCCTGTTCCCCACCCCATCAATTAATATTTGATATCAATTCCTAATTTGCCTTTTTAAGGTAGCTAGTTGAGCTTTTGCAACTAAATAAGTTTTTTCATTGCATTGTTTGAATAGTTGACAGAGTCTGGATGCTCATACATGTAAAAAGGGCAATGGCTGAAGTTACAACTGGAAGCAGATTCTAACTTGATCTAGATCAGTTGCTATGGCATTAATGCAGATGGACNACTTGATCTAGATCAGTTGCTATGGCATTAATGCAGATGGACCTGCTTATTGCAGTTTTATCACTGGCAGTTTTGTATTCTTTCGTCTCACCTGATGCCCAAGGTATTATGCTAATTGTGACTTTATAAGTCATCAAACTGATGTAAAATATATATTCATTTTATATCTTGCCACATCTTTCTTTCTGCCCATTATGAGTTCTCATATAAGTAAAAGAATGTAGAATATAGGGCTGGCCTGTGGAGTCTTTTTGGCTTTATTATCATAGGATGGGAACTATTAAGCGAAGAATAGGTGTACATAGAGTGAATGACCGGAAAGGTTTCATGAGGCAATTTCCTACGTCCCTTTCTCCCCTCTTCCTATCCGCAGGAATGGAATACATTTTGGTTTCTCATTCTTGCTCCACATTTTTCTCTTTTACCCATGTTGGTTTTTTTGTCCGGGTAAAGATTTTTAGGCCTCTTTTCTCAAAGCTGAATGTGGGGTTTGGCATTGGCATTTTGGATGGTTTGGCATAATTATTTTTGGCGATAATTCATATTCTTGGCATCTGTTTCAGGAGATGCACTGTATGCTTTGAAGGAATCACTAAATGCTTCTCAGCTCACAGATTGGAATCAGAATCAAGTCAACCCTTGCACTTGGTCCAAAGTTATCTGTGATGGTAATGGCAAAGTTGTCACAGTGTAAGAAACTTCATGTTGAAAAATTTTCCTTCTCCTAAATATGTGTTTTCTTATATACCATTTCCTGAATGTCAGAAGTTGCTGCATTTAGAAAAGGTTTTGCATCTTCCTTGTGTAACTTCCGGCTTTATATCTGGTGCATGATTATCATTTTTGCTGATCAGTAAGATGTGATGCATGATCGTGTATTCGCAGGTCACTATCTAATATGGGATTTTCCGGAACCCTGTCACCAAGATTAGGAATTGTGACGACCCTGCAGACACTGTATGTGTAGAAGTTGAAGCAATACAGTTTGTTGCCTCTGTAAATTATTCTAGTTTTGGTTACCATAATTTGGCATGCAGTTTCTCTCAGTTAAATCATTGTTTGCTTATCTTTGATGAGAGTAAACATTGAGTAGGTTGTTATATTTTGGTTTGCTCTTATTGTCCTTATCTATTGAGATGGAAAAGAGTATATTTTCAATGAAGGCTACTCTTGAGAGAATTGTTTTATTATGAGTTTTTTTTCTGAATTGATAACAATTTCTCACGATGAATACTCTTGGCCTCTGCATGTTTTTCTATTATTGCTTGGATTATGCAAATCCATGATATATGAGTTCCCAACAAAAAAAAATATCCTATTGTCCTCTCAGAATTTTGCTGCACAAGAATTGATAATTATATATAAGAGATCCTTGGACACTCATCTGGCTTTCCGAATCTATGACATTTAGAAAAGTAATCTGCTTAAATGAATTTAATATTCCAAACCGGATACTGTGAAGCCTAAATATTTTCCATAGCCACAGAGAGGGGTTGTCCAGTCGAAAAGTTTGACATTGATGAACTATTACTCATTATGAAGTACTTTTGAGTTCATCTTTTGGTAATCCGGGTGACTAAATTTGGTCTTGATATATGAAGTTCATTATCAATTGATTTTTAAATAACTCGTGAGGTAGGCCTTCAGAACATGTATTAATCTATTAAATGGAAATCATAAACAATTACTCCACTTTTAAGTTTCAGATGTTTACTGTAAAGTGAACGAAGTTTATAAGGGACTTCTGAATGGCACTTGTCTTGGGACTCACTATATCTTTTTTCCTCCAACATTTTTTTGTCAGTAAACAGTGATTTTTTTATTTTTTTTTAAAGAACTCAATCTTTGGAATAAATGTCTTTATTTAAATTGAGTGGAGAATATAACTTAACAAACATAAAATAAAAATACTGGTGTTGTCATCATGCACTTGAGATGTCTTTGCTAAACCGATGTCTACTGCAGATCATTGCAAGGAAATGGCATAACTGGTAAGATACCTGAAGAGTTTGGAAATTTGACAAATTTGACCATGCTGGATCTCGAAAATAACCATTTAACCGGAGAAATACCAAATTCCCTTGGAAACCTGAAGAAGCTCTCATATTTGTAAGCATTCTGTAAGAATTTCATCAGCATATTCCCCATTTTAATTTCTTCAGAAGTAAGATGTTGTTCGTGCTAGCAGGATTTTAAGTCAAAACAATCTCACAGGATCGATTCCTAAATCACTGTCAAATCTTTCGAACTTGGTTAGCATGTAAGTGTTTAGTCTTGTATGATTAGTATATTATGGCAACTTTACAGAGCCTTATTGCCCCTCCAATGGAATTTTTTACTTTAGGCAATAAAGTCGTTCATGTCTATCTATTTTGCTTTATATGGCACTGATGAAACTTTTTTTTTTTGCAGCCAGCTTGCTTCAAATGGTCTTAGTGGCCAAATACATGAGCAATTATTTCAGGTTTCCAGCTACAAGTATGGACTCTCTCTAATATTTACATGTACATATAAATAAACACATAAATGTATGTGTGCGTGCGTGCGTGTGCACATGGATGGGTGATACTGCTGCTTGTGATATCAATTGTTTGTTATCACCTTTGCTCTTCTCTACCCAGTTTTCTAGATCGAACTCACTTTAACTTAAGTTGCTTGTTTCAGTTTTACAGGGAACCACTTGAACTGTGGCATCAGTTCTGCCCACCTTTGTGAATCTAATGATGGAGGTAAATGTAGAAACATTACATTCTGAAAATATGCATCATATATGCACCTTGTGAAACACTACTGCTTCTGTAGGTTGTAATGTCAGGAGGTCTGAACAAAGGAGCTGTACAAGTGAATATGTGTGTTTCTTCTTGAAAATGGAAAATAAAACCTCAAGAAGATTGAACAAGTGCTTCAAATAAGATATAAGTAATTTTTTTGCATTAAAGTCATAGATTGCGTCTTTGCAGGTAAATCACATAAATCAAAGACTGGTGTAATTGCTGGGGTTGCTGGTGCCCTCCTTGCTATGCTTCTTCTTGGAGGTTTTCTCCTGTACTTTATGTGGAAGAGTAGGCACAAAGGCTACAGGCGTGAAGTTTTTGTAGATGTTGCAGGTTTGTGTTGCTTATTTTGATAATCTTAAATAATGTAGAAGACTAAATTTGAATAAATAAACGTGTGCCATTTCGAACAACTTAAGCTTTTAGATGAGGTGGTTAACATGGTATCAAAACAAGCAAAGTTCCCATGAGTTTCACTGTTAGGTACCCATTTATAAAAATAGTTCACATTGCAAACCTTTAATGAAAAAATAAACTCGATCTGCAATGGAGGGGCTTGTTGAAGACATAATTTAAATAGGTGTACACATTCTCTCTTTAACAGCTTAAGCTTTTAGAGAAATTGGTTCCAAATTCCAACTGATACAAATACCACGAGATTTCCAATGTACTTGTTCCCAGTCATGTCTCTTGAACTGCTGGTTGTATTGAGAAAAAACAGATATTTTCCACAGTAATCTGTCAATTCAATTTTTTATTAGTTTTGTTTATGCACTTGATTTACACCAGTTGTCTATTGGAATTCGGAAATATTTTTTCAAATTTAGGAAATTCATAGTACATTTGATCTGCTAATTTTGTTGATTTTTCCTTTTTGATTGCACAGGTGAAGTTGACCGAAGGATTGAATTTGGGCAGTTGAAAAGATTTGCATGGAGAGAGTTACAGCTCGCTACAGACTACTTCAATGAGAAAAATGTTCTTGGACAAGGAGGTTTTGGGAAGGTTTATAGAGGAGTGCTTGGAGATAACACGAAAGTTGCCGTTAAACGTTTGACTGATTTCGAGAGTCCTGGTGGAGATGCAGCATTCCAGCGTGAAGTTGAGATGATAAGTGTGGCTGTTCACAAAAATCTTTTACGATTGATTGGATTTTGCACTACACCGACAGAACGCCTTCTAGTTTATCCGTTTATGCAAAACTTAAGTGTTGCCTCTCGTCTACGAGGTATGTTGTATTACAATCATAATCCATCATAGCAGTTGCAGATCCTATAATTTATTTTCATGAAAGTCAACCCATATATTATTAATGATCGATTTACCATTAAGGAGATATACATATTTGAAATCTGCTTTCTTTCTTTGACCGAATATGGCTGATAAAAAAAAAAAGGCGTGTCTTTTGTAAATCTTATATGATATCTATCTATTGGAAATACATTAATTTAAATCGTTTTTATTTTTCTTATAAGCCCTTTTATTTTTTTAATTAAATATGAAAGCAAAATGCAGGGGAGCAAATTACCTTGAGATGCTCATAAACCCTTTCAAATTTAGCAAGAAGCCTCTAGTTTTCGTATGCTTAAGGTTTAACTTAAGTTAGATTAAAATTGCAGATTATGGATTTCACTAAACCTTTATGTATAGCATTGTGAAAAATAATTGTTTCTGGTAATTTTCATCCCCAAAAAGTAACTGCACAAGATTGGTGCAAGTTGAGTTTCGTAATTTGTTCATCTCTACAGCTTTTGAGATGATTTATTTTTTATTTAGAAATTGCAGTAGATTGATTTTTGCATGCACTTTCAATCTTCTTAATAATTATTTTGAATTATGATATAGAGCTCAAACCTGGGGAGCCTGTTCTCGATTGGTCTACCAGAAAACATGTGGCATTAGGCACAGCACGTGGATTAGAGTATCTTCATGAGCATTGTAATCCTAAAATTATTCACCGAGATGTTAAAGCTGCTAATGTCTTGCTAAATGAAGATTTTGAAGCAGTCGTCGGTGATTTTGGCTTGGCAAAGTTAGTTGATGTGAGAAAGACTAATGTTACAACTCAAGTTCGTGGTACAATGGGTCACATAGCTCCTGAATATCTGTCGACTGGAAAATCATCAGAAAAGACGGATGTATTTGGCTATGGTATCATGCTTTTAGAGCTTGTAACAGGCCAGCGGGCTATAGACTTCTCACGCTTGGAAGAAGAAGACGATGTTTTGCTGCTTGACCATGTAAGTTAACAATGACATGTTATTTGCATGTCTTTAATTTTTTTCGTGCATGCGCGTGCCCACATGCATGTGCGTTTCTTTATGTCTACTATATGTTTTTATGAGTATATTTTCATCAACCTATCTGTCTGCTTATGTACATGTTTACATGCATCTACCTACACTAACAGTTGGACATACTTGCATCAAAGTTCATGGGATGATGGTGCTATGTGGGGATCAATGGGTTTCCCTCATTGACGAGTTGTACCTGTGGCAAGTTTACGAGTGGTAAATCGCAGTTTCTGATGGACTTCATGTGCACGTGGCTATGGTGGTGGAGGGGTCTAGGTCACGAATGGTTGGTCTGTCTTTTGTTGTACATTTTACATTGGGGTGGTGGCGAGTTTTGGTGGAAGTGAAAATGGTGCCCATGATAGTAGTAGTGGCTTCAATGTGAGTTGCGGGTTTTGTGGAGCCTAATTATACAGTTAGAGATGGAGCTCGGCTTGGCCCTTAGACACCCGAGCTTGACTCATGTCCACAAAATAGGCTTGGTTCGCCCATTTGGCTCGTGGGCATCATGGTCAGAGCTGAGCTGTCCATGAGCCCACAAATTAACTCGTTTTTTTAAGAAATTAATAAAACATGCCCAAAAACAAGCAGGACCATGAGCCCAAAAAACTAGCCGACTTGTGGGCTCGAGAAAAAAATTGATCTTAGCTCGGCCCATGGCTCGTCTCAATATGAGCCAATGGACCGAGCTAGGACAAGCCAAGCTAGCAGCTCGTGGATTGACCTCGTTTCCAACATTATGCTATGGACTTGTAAAGGGGCTGTTTTTTCTTGTGAGAAGACCTTGTCATCTCCTTCATTTTTGTGAAAATTCTGCAGCAGCAAGTGGACGTTACTCTGATGTTGCGGGTGAAGCACTTTAACTCTGTGTTCTTTGTTCTTTGTTCATTTTTGGGGTTAGGCTAATGTTATTTAGTTTTAATGAAGGATAGTAGATAGCAAGGTAGGAGAACTTTTACTTGCGATACTAGTTAAGAATTAAGCAATTATTTCTACTCTTTCCAAGTTCCACTGATATGTTGGATATTTTTTGACTTCCTTTGTTCCTCAATTAATCTGCTGTACATTGCCTTGAAGGTTAAGAAACTGCAAAGAGAGAAAAGTTTGGATTCTATCGTAGATCGCAACCTAAACAAAAACTACGATATCCAAGAAGTCGAGATGATGATTCAGGTTGCATTGCTCTGTACTCAATCATCACCGGGAGATCGCCCAGCAATGTCAGAGGTCGTCCGGATGCTGGAAGGAGATGGACTTGCAGAGAGGTGGGAAGAATGGCAACACGTTGAAGTGACACGGAGGCATGAGTACGAGAGATTACAGAGAAGATTCGAATGGGTAGACCACTCAATTCACAATCAGAGTGCTATTGAGTTGTCGGGAGGGCGATGAGCTAACAGATATAAACCAAACAAGTTTATCGATTTCTATTAATAGGTTGTCTGATCAGCCAAGCTTGGTTTTGTCCCATATCTCAGCAACTAGTTGTGTACCTGTGCTTTTTGCCCCTTTTTTTCCTCCTTAGTTATGTTGTGTGATAGTTACTCCTTTTTTTCGTCTGCTTATTCGATAATGGAACATTTTGCAATTTTGAAATTTGGTGATATTTCCGTGTGCATTTGACGTAGTGTAACTATCTCGAATCACAATATTCTTGAACTGAGAATTGTTATGATAAATCATTTATAGTTTAGATTCAATATTTACTGTCAGAAACTATTTTTGTTGACCCCGTTTTTTGTAGTGGTTACGTGGACAACAAATGTCGGGTTCACGAAAGCAAATTTCAACATGTTTTGACTGAAGATTCGGACGGAAAAGGATGTCGTTTATGGACTGAGAGATGCTTTACGATACGAGACAAATATATTCAAGCACTGACAATATCAAAGATGATTGCATATAAACAATCATAAATAACTCAATTAAAGTATATTAATCTAACTCAAGCAAATAAATATGGAATAAGTAAGAGAGAAGATTGAGTGTGGTTTGCCACCTTTTACCATAGGCTGATGATCGTGACATTTATTATTACAAAATTTATATCAATTATTCCTAAAGATTGCATGTAGATCCTCTAAAAGACAACAAGGGCTTTAACCTAAGGGAGCTTCGGATTGGAACCAGGACTTCAACCAAAGGGAACTTCATGTTGGATGTCTTAGGTGTGAAGAGTTTCGACTTCTTATTTGACTTCTTATATATGCTTAGGCTTTAGAGCATTAGGTATTTAGATAGTGCTTCGGTTTAATGTTTCATCTACTTGCCTATGCTTCGGCTCCAAGACTTTTGCCACTTAACATACTAACATAGTACTCCGGCTTCTTCTTGAGCTCCTATTTTGAGGTGTAAGCTTCTTCTTGAGCCTCCATTTTGAGACGTAACAATTTTATCTCTGTTTCTAAAATTTCACAACTTTAATTGGCTTTCTTTGAAGTTTAGCTGTATGCATATTCTTATTACAAATTAAAATATGCAATTTGACCCGGGCATTTTGGACAAGACTCAGGTTATGATCTGGCCCACTTTAGCAGCAATTGAGTTTCTAAACAAAATCAAAATTCAAAATTAATTGAATTTGTACCTCCATATGTCAAGATTGATTGAACTTTCTCAACACATATATTGCTCGTGAGACGGTTTATCGACTGAAACAAACTAAAGCAGACCTCAATAAATACGTGTTACCGCAGACTTAAGCATATATGGTTTAAAGAGAGCTAGTCGATGGCACAACACGTTCTCCTTTACCGGACTGGGAAATTCCCTTTGTACGCACCAAAACTGAAAATAAATGTGTATATAATCCACAACGATGTAACAAGCACGCGAAATTACACACAGATCAGTTTGAAACAAATTGAGCTACAATTAAAAACCTTACACCTGGTATCAAAAACTTGAAAAGAAGAAAATGGATGACAAAAGAAAAGGTCTAGTGAAACTCATGTCGATTCCTTGGCTTCTGCTGCTGCCTCCTCTTCTTGTAATTTCTTAAGAGATGGAGGAGGTCTAGGAACGATGCTTTTCTTCCATTTCCGGTCGAGCTTTCTTGACAACCTCTTGTTAATTCCTTCCTCCAACTCTCTTTCCCTCCTCACAGTAAGCATACGGGCAATCTGTTTTCAAATTGGAGATAATTTGTTCAAAGACAAATAAGTGAGTAAACTGGCAAACAAGAGAGAGAAAAGTGAGCTTAAAAATTAAATCATAAAAGAAAGTAGCATGCAAGTGGCGTCTGATTAGGGAGGGATCTTGAAGGGATGACTTAATAGAATCAACTCTAGTAAATCCAAGGATTCTAATAAAAAAACATAACCCTTTATCCTTCCTCAAGTGAAGAGAATCAAAGAAGCAAGCTTCTCAATTATTTACCATGTAAGCCTTATTCAACTTGACGTTAGTCTTCTAAATGTAAAAATATCAGAGCAGTCGAGGCTGCACTAATTTCTCTGTTCAATATATTAGAACTTGGACGTGTGGTTTGAACAAGAAACACACACGAGCCTAAAATGAGTGCAGTATTTGGTAGTATTTTGTATCATGTATACACAAGAAGTCTTCACATATGTAGAATTCTACAGGCAACATGTTTAAGTTTGAACCACAAACAGCAACTAAGTATGACTAGAAACTCCATATAAAATCTTTCATTAACTAATAATCTTAACTAAGAAATTTTCTCTGTTGAAGCTGATATCAGTATATCAGTACCAGTGTGCATCCAGCTCATGTCCTTGCATAGGGAAAGACACTAGTGTTAATTGAAGTACTCAATATAAGAAATTAGTTTGTCTCCTCCCTTTTTAAGTATAACTTATAAAGAGGTGTTCAACATGATACGATTAAGGTTCTAAGTTCAAGTCTCACCCCTTCATATTTATAAAAATGCCCACTTATCAAGACTTTTGATGATGAAATGGAATCCGTCCTACACATGAGGGAGAGTATCGATAACAAAGCAATTGTCTGCTCTGTAACAAACTCATGCTTTTAGACAACGTAGTTCTCATCAATAAAAAGTATCCAACATGGAAAGTAGTATTTAAGTCTATATACAATATTGCAGCTGCTTAACATAATTCTGAGAAGATAGACTGAAGAACCATTTGCTACTAGAAATTTTTAGTGAGAACCCTATACCCGTCAACTTCTGTACTTATAATGAGACATCAGACGAGCAAAAAAATGTAGAAGCATGTCAACAAACTCGAGAATATCAAGCACCTTATCTAGAAACAATAATTATTCACAACTGCAGATTTAGATTAGGATTTTATTCATACCAATCGGGGAAAAAAAAAACTGAAAGAATAGAGTGCCAACAGCTCCAGAACTCCATCTAAACATTTTATGTATTTAAAGTTCAAATCTTTTCAAAGTGTCCAACTTTCTTCATTTCTCAATCACACTACCAATTTGCCATTAAAAATTATCAATAGCCAGACAAAATTCAGTTTTTAATATATGTAGCTTCACAATCTTTTTCTTCATGTCATTTCACTTCCCAAATGGCCAAATCCCAACCTCAAAATCAATTGAAAACCAGAAAACATCAAAATTCAAGCATTGTGACAACTTAATTAATTAAAATCTGAAGTCTACTTCCCTTCTATTCAAACAACAAATTAAGACAGACTAATCTTCTTTACAGAGCAAGATTTTAACTTCTTTTTCTTTCGGAAGAGTGCTGTCTAATATTCTATATCAAGCATGCCATAAAACTAAGAATGGTAAAAGAAGTCAATACACATTCACTTAAAAAAGGTAGAGAGTACCCTTTTGCGCATTCGGTGAAACTCGCTCGACTTGAACTCGTTACGAGCGGAGCGTTGAAGGCGGAGCATGAAGAGCTCTCCTTTGAGGTCGACAATCTCATCGTTAAGCTGTTCAGTAGTTTTGGTTCTGATTTCTTTCAATTCCTCTTCTCTTTTCGCCATCATAACCACTGTAGAAGAAGAAGTGTGTGAAATCCGAGTGGACAAGGCGCTGGGTGGGCAGTAATGCGCAATTCGAATGCCATTAAAGGAGGAAGAAGAGGGCTTTGAAATGGCCGATTTTGAAGGGAGAGAGATGGTACAGGGCGAGGCTATGGAGAAACTCGTCATCTTTTTCTTGATTACGCTATCTGCCACTAACTCTCCTCTCTTGCCTTTTGCCCTCTTGTAGATAAGGAGTTTCTTCTTACTATGTTTGGTTGAGTTCTGTTCTTAAAAAAATTGCTTACAAGCAAATACTATAATAAGTTTAAATTGAGTATTGATTTATTAAGGGGGTGTTTCAGCCACATTATTTTGGAAGAATATATACTAGAATAGTAGATAGATAGAGAATGTGTGGTTGAAAAAGAAGGAAAAATTATTGATGTGATGAAAAATATTATTTTATTGAAAAAAACGTGTTTGAAAATGAGTAAAAGAATGAGAATTTTAATGTGTACCAAACATGGGCTAAATTTGAGGGACGATGATGTGATGAAATATATTATTTTACTGAAGAATGTGTAACTGAAAATGAGTAGAAGAATGAAAATAAAATTTTAATGTGTACCAAACATGGGCTAAAAGAAATTGAGGTAAAAGATTTAAATCAAATATTCGATTCTCTTAATGGGTGAGAGAATTTCTGAAAGAAATGGAGTTTTAAAATAGTAGAAATTGTATGAATAATATTTATCATCGTATTTAGTTGACATTGAATGATAGATCCAATAGAATTAAGTTAGGGAAAAAATAAAAAATCGGGTGTATAGTTTACACCAATTCACAATTCAGTTTTATAGTTTGAAAATTCAAAAAGTAGATTTGTTTGTTTGTTTGTTTGTTTTAATATAATATAATAAATCCACCCCACCTGCATCATCCCTATCGCTCCGGGGACTATTCCGACGACCATTTTGACAACCACTCTTCTCCGACGATTGTTCCGACGATCGTTCCAACGACTGCTCCGATTTCGACAATTATTCCGACGAACATTTTGGTCACGAATTTACAATTTAGGTAGTCACATATTATTTTTC
>CAIGRQ010140987.1:0-14248 GCA_903798375.1 Fraxinus sp. D2006-0159
AAAAAACACTTCCAAAAATTATAATCTCCAATAATGGCAAATAATGGGGGCTATATTAAATATGACTCGAGGATCGCAACAATATTTACCACATAGCTATTAAATTCTTTCTTCTGTTTGACATCTCAATGTATATTAGAAAGCAATTTTATAACTTCATCCAAGTAAGGTGGCATTTGTATTGGCAATGTGGCAGTTGGTATGTTGTATTTTTTTATTTTTTATTTGAAGGGAGGGGTGGGTGTTTGGGTGGTGAAGAGCATATTTGTTTCTGTCAGTAGCACTTAATAGATTCAGTCCTACGCAACTCATGTTTTCTTTTACAGAGCAAAGCAAAAGCAGAAAAGAACCAAGCCATGGAGCATTCAATGAGTGAAAATTCTTGCCAGTTGTGTGCAGTTGAGAAGCTTACCTTTGAACCGCCGCCGCTATATTGTACTCCTTGTGGTGCTCGCATAAAAAGAAATGCGATGTATTACACCATTGGAGCTGGAGATACTCGTCATTGCTTCTGCATTCCATGTTACAATGAGGCTCGTGGAGACACCATCATGGCTGATAGAACTCCTATTCCAAAGGCAAGGTTGGAGAAGAAGAAAAATGATGAAGAAACTGAAGAATGGGTATGTTATTTCTGCTTGTTATAATATTTTTTTAACCATGAAAATGGCCCCTTGAGATACCAAATATTTCTGCTTTGTGCAGTGGGTTCAATGTGACAAGTGTGAAGCTTGGCAACATCAAATATGTGCTTTATTTAATGGCAGAAGGAATGATGGTGGACAAGCTGAGTATACGTGCCCAAATTGTTATATAGCAGAAGTGGAAAGAGGAGAACGCATGCCATTACCACAGAGTGCCGTTCTTGGAGCAAAAGATTTGCCTAGAACAATTTTGAGTGATCACATTGAGCAGCGATTGTTTAAACGGTTGAAACAAGAAAGACTGGAGAGGGCAAGGGCTCAAGGAAGAAGTTATGATGAGGTAATTCAGTTGAAAACAATATGAGAATGTGTAGAATCAGTAGATGCTTTCAATATCTTTGGATTGAGATAGTTTGTATTTCAAGAAATGTACTTCCATGTGTTGCTGATGAATGTGTTGAATTTGTTATCTGGGTTATCTTATTCTAGAGATTCTTATGGGGCTGAATCGACGTACATTGATACTATTTTAATAATTTCAAATGTTTATGTTTTAGTGCTGAAATAGACAAGGGCTTCTAAAGAACCTTTTCCTGTATCATGTAATACAGTTTGAATTTGATCTTATCTTATTCATGGAGAGTATCATTAACAGGTCTATAAGTTAAGTTCCATTGGCACTGGAATTTCACAGACTAGTCATAATTTGTGTTCTGGAATATGTTTTGTTAATAAGCCGTTAATGCAGGCTGTATATTAACTGGGGAAGATTTCTAATACTATTACGATTGTACTGTCTTTCTTGCTGGCTTTTTCTGAAATGAATTTTGGATCCCATTTCCTCTTTTACAGTTGCTATTAGTCTTCAAGAACACGGTAACCTCTTATATTTCTTTTTTTGGCATTTGACAAATCTTCTTCACTTTTTGGCGATGGGGTCGTCTTTGTGCACGTACTTATGCATGAAACCTCTCATTGAAGTTCTGATGTATTGCATTCCAATAGTGTAAACGTTTACTTTTTGTTTTTCTATTTGCTATTCCCCTACTATTTAAATTTGTATTTTAACTTATAGTCATGTGATTACTGTTACATTGATTTTGCCAGGTTCCTGGAGCAGAAACACTTGTTGTAAGAGTTGTGTCATCAGTGGATAAGAAGTTGGAAGTTAAACCAAGGTTTCTCGAAATTTTTCAAGAGGAAAACTATCCATCAGAGTTTCCATATAAATCTAAGGTATGCTAAGAAAAAAATGTGATCTTCCAAATTGCCATATAAATATAATGGTACGCTGTATACAATTTATATGGAGGTTGCCTATGGAAATTTCATCGATGAACCTGAGCTACAAACTAAAAGTTGCATCTTCCAGGTGGTATTATTATTTCAGAACATTGAAGGCGTCGAAGTATGCCTTTTTGGGATGTATGTTCAAGAATTTGGATCAGAATGTCAGCAGCCAAATCATCGCCGAGTTTATCTCTCGTATCTAGATTCTGTGAAGTATTTCAGACCAGACATCAAAACAGTGACAGGAGAGGCTCTTCGGACATTTGTTTACCATGAAATTTTGGCAAGTTATTCTCCGTTTCCGTTTATGCTTCATTTTTGTGCTTGATTCATGCAAGGCAAAACAGATATTGTTACCACTCATTATGTTGACACCTGAACAATATATTTATTTTCTATCCAGATTGGATATTTAGAATATTGCAAATTGCGTGGTTTCACAAGCTGCTATATATGGGCTTGTCCTCCATTAAAGGGTGAAGACTATATTTTATATTGCCACCCAGAAATTCAGAAGACACCAAAATCTGATAAACTCAGGGAGTGGTAAGATTGATAGCCTTCTAACTTGACTGTCACTGTATTTATTTTTTGCTAATGCTTTTCGATATTGATGTGGATCAGTGGATGATATCTTCTATTTCAGGTACTTATCCATGTTAAGAAAAGCTGCAAAGGAAAATGTTGTAGTTGATCTTACTAATTTATATGACCATTTCTTTGTTTCTACCGGCGAATGTAAAGCTAAGGTGACTGCAGCACGGTTGCCATACTTTGATGGAGATTACTGGCCTGGTGCTGCGGAGGACATGATCTATCAACTACAACAAGAAGAGGATGGGAGGAAACAGCACAAGGGAGCTATGAAAAGAACCATCATGAAAAGAGCTTTAAAGGCATCTGGTCAAACTGATCTTTCTGGCAATGCGTCGAGGGACATCCTGTTAATGCATAAAGTAATTTTAATGCCCGTGTTCACACTGTTCTTTTCTGTGCTTAAATTTCTCTAGAGGTTTTTTATTTTGAAGATCTACCAATAATGATATTGTTTTTATTATTACTACTTCCGAAACAAAACATTACAGGCACTTATGAATAGTTGTGGCTATTTTCTTTAGTTATTTATTATTTCTTTCCTTTTAATTGTTTTTGTGATTTTTTCTCTCATTTTGACTGATGATTTATGTTTTGATGCTTTTTAAATCATCTCCCTCAACCTCTTATTTTCTCTATGTTGTTCCTTCCCCCAGCATTCATTGTTAAACTTAAAAACATTGCTGCACGTCTTATTATTGGTTCTTATAAAAAATATCTGTTTTTTAGCTTGGTGAGACAATATCTCCAATGAAGGAGGACTTTATCATGGTTCACTTGCAACATGCATGCTCGCACTGCTGCACTCTAATGGTATCTGGAGATAGTTGGGTTTGCAAACAGTGCAAAAACTTTCAGCTTTGCGACAAGTAAGGAGTCTGCTGACATTATAGGCATCACATTGATTACTTTTTCTTGTTTTTCTCTTTCCTGGACTTCTGCTTTCTAGAGCTATCCATTTTCTACGTGCATTAGATAGACATATATAAAAGTTGTTACAGTATAAATCCGTGCCTATGTTTAGATTGCCAAGGGGACTTTTATCAGCCTTTCTCCCTTCTCCCTTACCAACAAGACTCATTTTCCCCATCCTTCCTCAACCTCCCTTCTGGTCAGTTAAGGGAGGCAGAGATAAACTCTCAGATATTAGATACATAATGAAAATAGAATATCTAGCTTGAACTGTCTGTGCTTGTTTATTTATTTTTTGTATCTTTGAGAAGTTATATGGTCTGTCTTTGATTCCGTGCCATGTTTGGCAAATCACTGAATGAACTACTGTTCTTTTATTGAGGACCTAAGTTCCTGTGAGATAGAGGAAATGGAGTGCAATAAGAATTTGTAGAGCTAGATCATTGATGTTGGCCAGAAAAAAAAAATGACATTCAAAAGTTAGTTATTTTCTATTGAGGTTTTCTACAAAATGAATCCAATAATATTTGTGGATTCCTTACTATTGTTTCCATGGTTAATGGTACTCGAGTTATTCTTCAAATTGACTTTATTAACAATTTCCATCAGATGAGAACTCTCTTTTGCTGAATCACAATTCCCACCCAACTGTCATCTGTACTTGTATGCAAATGAGCGAAGTCCGTGAGCAATAACTGGTTATAAATCAATGTAGTATTGATTTATTTAACTATAGCACTCCTTAATTCTCTTAGCTTTATCCAGGTGCTATGAATCTGAGCAAAGACGCGAGGACCGAGATAGACATCCTATCAATCAAAAGGACAAGCATGTGCTGTACTTGGTAAGTTCTGTAGGGTTGTAATTTTTTGCCCAGGTAGTTTTAATCATACTTCAGTTTTCTCCATGTTCTACATGGATTAGTCTTAGTATTGAGAAGTTGAAAACCTGCAGGTAGAAATCAATGATGTCTCTGTTGATACCACAGATAAAGATGAGATTCTTGAGAGTGAATTCTTTGATACCAGGCAGGCATTTCTTAGCCTCTGTCAAGGAAATCATTATCAATATGATACCCTACGTCGGGCTAAGCATTCCTCAATGATGGTCCTCTACCATCTTCACAATCCCACTGCTCCAGCATTTGTAATGACATGTAATGCATGTCAACATGATATAGAAGCCGGTCAAGGTTGGCGCTGCGAGACGTGCCCAGATTATGATGTATGCAATGCTTGTTATCAAAAAGAGGGTGGGATTAATCATCCTCATAAGTTAACTAATCAATTATCCAATGAACGTAATGCCCAAAATAAAGAAGCAAGGGAATTCCGAGTTCAGCAGGTGCATTGTTATTTTCTTTTATTTCGTATTGTTTCACTTCATTCTGCTACTTTTACATCATTATGATTAATCTGTTTGTTCTTGGGATATGCATCACTTTTTGGTTTCTTTGTGTCATACACCTCTTTGCTTGAAATGCACTTCAACTAAAATAATTGGTCAAATGTGTGTGAGGAATGATCTTCTAAACCGATGACATATCACATCAACCCATTAGTTGACAAGTTTGGTGGGTCTCAATATTTGAATTAAATTTGTTATCCATTAATGAATTAATGTGCGCTGTCACTGATACTTGGTAGATATTTTTTTTTCACATGTATAAAAACACTTGAAAGTCCAAGATTGGCTTTTTCCACCAAGAGATACAGGTTACTTTTAAGTGCTTGAACAATCAAGCATTCCAAGAGAGATGGTTCCTTTGTATTGAAAGCATTATACATGATGACCTGTTAGTTCTGATTGTAGACAATTGTTGAATAGTAACTTGGTAAAACACCGAATTCTTGACGCAATGTCTATTTTGCTTTGCAGCTTAGGAAAATGCTTGATCTCCTGGTGCATGCTTCTCAGTGTCGTTCTCCAAATTGTCAATATCCGAACTGTCGCAAGGTGAAGGCACTTTTCCGCCATGGTATGCTATGCAAAATACGTGCTTCCGGTGGGTGTGCTCTATGTAAGAAAATGTGGTATCTTCTTCAGATTCATTCTCGAGCCTGCAAAGAATCCCAATGCACTGTACCGCGCTGCAGGTCTGTTTACCCCTCTCTTTTTCATCCTCGAGAATTTGAAATTCCTCCTTTCCTCTGTGTCTCTCTACTGGAAACTTTGGAATGCTTAGTTTTGTGCTAAAAATCTGGAATTTAAGTACAATGTTTTGATGCAGAGATTTGACTGAGCACATTAGAAGGCTGCAACAGCAGTCTGATTCCCGAAGAAGGGCAGCTGTGATGGAAATGATGAGGCAGCGTGCCGCTGAAGTTTCCGGGAATTCTGGATGAGTCAGTTGTACATTGATAGCGACACTTTGACGATACTCTTTTTACAAGAAGATAATTTATAGTCGTAAACTGCTTTGTTTATAGGCCGAACCTGGGTGGTAAAGAGGTACTGTTTCCTCCCCAATTTTTATTTATCCCATTGGGATTATTTTTTCGGATAAGCTCCATAATGAAGTTTACATAGATCTGATACTGCTCGAGTCTGCAACACCACCTGCATAGTGAAGTTATAGATCTCAGACTGCTCGTGTCTGGAACAACTAACTATATTGTTAGGAGGGTGTAAGGGTGTAGAAGTCTGTTGCTAGATAAGTGTAGTAATTCTTTAATTTTATTTCTCCTGTTCTTCATCTGTTGCCATTATTTGATGGCATGTGCACCATATCTTTCTTGATGTATCTATAGAATATCAGTTATGCTGAAAAATTGACAGAATTTTTACAGAACTACTCTCGGCAATTTTTCATTAGTTTTGGACCCAATAATGGCAGAAAATGCATCACACAGGTGCTGCCAACACAAGATTATTCACTTCCAAGAGAAATCACATAGGGGATTGCAGTTTATCTTTTTGTATGCTAGTTTCCTCCGAACTTGATGCTTTCCATAGTCTCTATCTTTGAGTTTTGAAGGTGGTGAAGTAATAAACTAATAATTAAGACGAGAGTTAAATGTTGATGGCATCTTCGTTGTGCTGGACTAGGGATGACAAAATTAACGATGTATTTTTCTTCTTTCTGTATTTAGTCTAGTGTATTGATCATGTCTTTAAGAGGCGTAGGTCGCTATTTTTAACTAAAGAAATAGAGTGAGGTGGTTACTTCAAAGGCAATTACAAGCGAATTTACGAAATACGCCTTGCATGGAGGGTGGTGTAATGAAAAACAATCATGTTACATGTACATTCTCATTTACGTTAAGTTTGACACTCTCGTGGCATTCATTATGGCCATTGATATCTACAATAGCCTACAACATTGTTGGCTGGGTTGTGACACGGGAGAATGTCAAGAAGAATGTACATATAACTTAATTCAATGAAAAATGATTGGTGTATATAGGGGGCGCTGTAATGGTGTCCATAATGGACACACGGTGTCCCTTTCTACCATTATTGTGTCTCCTATGTTGATGTAGCGTTTCCCTAATTCAATTACAACCATTTGCATAAAAAAATAACGATTGCTGAAAAAAAATATATAGAAATTTACAAATGTGTCATTATAAGTAGTTGAACAAATAAATATATTTAATTAAATAATAAATTATATGTCATCTGCATACAGTTTTTAAATATTGGTGTTTATTTAAAAGCACATTTTCCTATATAAAATTACTTTCTGTTGTGTGAGATCATAAAATTTCTTATTTATTTCCTTAAATTCTAAAATGAAATTAGTGAAAATCAATTTTAATAAATTAATAATGTATTGAAAAATATAGAAAACACTTTTTTGGGACTCTTTCAACATTGTAAAAACAAATAAACAAATTCATAATTGTTGTACATCAATTATATTTTATGTATGATGCATAAATATAATTAAAAAAAAAAATCAAGTAATTTATGATAGTTATTATTTTGTAGCTAAAAAATAAGTCTATTTTTATTTTTTAAGTCGGGTTCATCTTGTAACGTAAAAAATATCAAGAATGCACGTGCCATTTCTTTGGTTTGTGTTGGGGATGATTTTTCTCTATTCAGCGGGAAAGCATATACAATCTATGTAAAAATTAAAATGGAAAAAATTTATTTAAATCAAGCAGTAATACTAATTCATGGAAGGATAAATAAAAACGGAGAGATCAATTTTATAGATGAAAATGAGATTATTGGACTTTTTTTTCCTTTCAGGGTGGCTGAGTTAGTGCAGTATGTGAACGCGGAGATTGAAGGTCACAAGTTCGAATCTTCTGCCAACATTTTCTCGGCCGAGCCCACCGAGCTTGTCTTGTGCGGTTTCTTTATCCTATGTGGTTTGCAGACTATTGCACATGGGGTGAGATTTACCCAGTGCGCACTCACGGGTAACGGCTGCAGGTCCTACGTCAAAAAAAAAAAAGAAAGTTTTTTGGTCCAATCATTTGCTGATAATCTCATAATGTCAACAATGATGTACACAAAAAGGTGTACAAATAACATTACCGGTGTGATTTAATTATTATCAATTACGGATACGTCGATCTATTTAACTATTTATAGTAACAACGAGTTTTGGAATAAACCCGCACAAATCTCTTCGCTATTCTCAAGTTCTCTCAAGAGTTTTGGAAGTCGTCTGCTCGAGTCTTCGCCTCATCTCTTATGTCATGCTTTGTAGAAAGATAAGAGGCAAGCGAGAGTACGAGGCCGGTGGAACAATTACTCGTACAAACAACGTAAACACAAACATAGCTGAGTGCTAATTATTGACCGAAAGTCTCAGTACAACTACCGAGCTAAATTATTGTCCAGCATATAATGAAAAATTATCTACTAGTTCTAGTCTTTTTTGAAGTTTTAATAACTGCTTTGTCTCTGATTATTACCTCTATGATATTCATTATTGAAAGCCAAAAGATTGAACTTCCACAGCTTGAACACGACACGTCAACGATATGTGGAGCACATGTGTAACGTTAGTCCTTCGAACCTCAACTGTGCACTCATCTCATAACTCAAACTTGAGGTACACGACATGTCAACGATATGTGGAGCACATGTATAACGTTAGTCCTTCGAACCTCAACCGTGCACTCATCTCATAACTCAAACTTGAGTTCTACCTGAGTTATGGTGTTAACAATACTAATCATATAAAATCGTTCCCCATACAAATATTGCCTAATGAATGTTGGAGAAAAGTAGGATACGTGCTTAATTTATGTGAACCTGCACTTATAGATTTGACTATGTCGATGAAAATATCTTCGATATATTAATGCTCACAGTGGAGGGAAATATTTGATCGGTCGATGCTATCAATCAACATGCCATTTAGTGCATACCTAAAAGTTAAATATAGGGGTAATTAACACATAACGTCCCCACATTTTATTATTATTGTGGAAAACATCCATAATTTTCATTTTTTGGCATTTTCACCTTTAATTGCGCAAAATGTCATTTTCATTTATTTTCTCAATTAAAAATTGTGAAATGACAAATATAGCCTTATTTTTAAATAAAGCAAGAACAAAAAGAAAAAATTAATTGCAACCATAGTCCCAATTTTTTTTAAAAAGCGCAAATAAGTCCCGAATAAATTATTAAAAGGGTAATTGGTGTATAATATCCATACCTTTCACCATTATTGCGAAAAACGATCATACCTTTCATTTTTTTTTTGACATTTTCACCCTTAATTACACAAACCATCATTTTCATCCAATTTCTCAATATAGAACTGTGAAATAATGAATATACCCTCCTGTTTAAATTAAAAAATATTTTCTTTTTAATTTCCAGTTCTTTAATAATTTATTTGGAAATCGTCTGCACTTTTTATTTTTTTTTTTAAAATTTTCAAATAAATTAAATTGGGACTCGTTTGTACTATAAAAAAATTAATTTTTTTTAATAATTTATTGGGAACTCGTTTGCAATTTTTAAAAAAATTGGGACTATGATTGCAATTAATTGTTTAGTTTTTTTTTTTTAATTTAAATAGGAGGATATATTCTTTATTTCACAATTTTTTATTAAGAAATTAGATGAAATTGGATAGAAATGATGGTTTGCGTAATCAAATGTGTAATTAAAGTGTAAAAATGCCAAAAAATAAAAGTAAAAGGTATGGATTTTTTTGTAATAATAGTGAAAGGTAGGGATATTATGTGTTAATTACCTTTTTATTAATTTATTTGGGACTCATTTGCGTTTTTTAAAAAATTTGGGACTATGATTGCAATTAATTTTTTTTAATTTAAAGAGAAGGGTATATTCGTCATTTTTATATTTTAATTGAAAAAATGGATGAAAATGACATTTTGCAAAATTAAATATGGAAATGATGGTGAAAATGCAAAAAAATGAAAGATATGAACGTTTTCCACAATAACAGTGAAAGGTGGAGACGTTATGTGCTAATTACCCTTAAATATACCATCGTATAGATCATTATACAAAATCATGATACATACAAACTTAGAGTAAGTATTGGAACAATCATTTATAGGATCAAACATTCAAACCCCTAAATTCTAATTATACAAAATTCTTCCACGACGAATATTGCTTAATATGTATCGAATAAAAATGTATCTTTAGGAACGTCTAAGATGACAAGCAAATTAAGGTAATGTAAAAATATAATGTGTTTTGAGCCATATTATTTTGGAAAAATATATTATGGAATAGTAGATTGATGGATAATGTGTGGTTGAAAAATAAAGAAAAGATATTGACGTGATGAAAAATATTATTTTATTGAAGAATGTGTAGTTAAAAATAAGTAGAAAAATGAAAATGAAAATTTTAATATGTACCAAACAGAGGCATAATCCATACAAACCTCAAAAGAAGTACTGCAACAATAAAAAATTATTCAATATAGGATGAAACAAACATTTACACCCCTAAATTCAAATCAAAAAAATTCTTCCACGACGAATATTGCTAATTAATAAGTGTCGGATAGAAATGTGTCTTTACATTCATTGCACAATGATGAAGTTATCTTCAATCTTTTATCCCAATACTAAAATTAATGGATAGAAACATTCGAGCCGCGTCTAACACACAAGTAAATTAAGGTACTCATACAAATAGAAGATACAATCGTATATAATTTTACAAGATCATAAACCCATACAAACCTTAAAACATATGTTCAATATAGGAACATTAATCAAACATTCAAACACTAGTTATACAAAATCTTTCCACATACAAATACTTTTTAACTACAAATGAAATTGATGCAGGCTATTATTGAGGACATACTCAGAAATGATCTTATTTGTTTTCTCTGTTGGATGGAAAGAATCCCAGAATACATATTTATTTGCATCTGAACATGTAAATGGATTCAGTTGATCACACATGTATCCCATCTCAAACATTCCTGTGGAACAACATGCCACTGCTGCTACATCAAATCCTGTCATAAATAAAATGTCAAGATTTTTATGTTCTTTCTCCCATGAATATTTTGAGCTGTAATAAACTTAATGCGATTTCAAATTATTTGATGGTAAGCAGAGGAGCGAAGTGGAGGCCCCACTGAAATTTGAGAAAAAAATCTTTTCTATGACTTGTATAATTTTTTTAGTTTTAGTTTTTTAATATTATTATATTATATTAAAAAAATTCATAGTTAAATTATGCCCCACTAAATTCTAGTCCCGGTTCCACCACTGATAGGAAGTCAAGTCTTAAATTTAACATTGATTAGATGAATCGTTACTTGATTATCTTTTTTGATAAAGTGAATCGATAGAAATTATAAGATATGAAGTTTTATAAAATTATTTGCTAGAATTATCATTTGGAAGGGTACAATTATTCTGAGGTATATACTCCATTTTTTTTTAATTGATTTAACAAATTGTGTATATTTATTATTTATATAGTGTGACACTAATATTTATTCACTAGACATTTTTTTGGGTTAAAAATTTATAATCAATGCACTCTTGGACCGTCAGAATTCTAGCTCTGCCACTGTTAATAATTAATTATCATGTTAAACTAATAATTATGTCATTTATTGTAATTTATTTCTCATGTTTTACTTAAAAGTTGCAGTGAAAAACAATTCTTAGCATTTAAAAAGCACATTTTTTGCAGCATAATGACAACCTCAATTTCATAAAAAGACTCACCAAATAATGAACTGATAATCAATATTAAGCTAATTATATATCATTCTATAATAATATCTAGTGTTTTACATATTTGGCTAAGCTCAAAATTTCAATTATAGTAAATGAATAAGTTTAAAATAAATATTTTTTGTTGATAAAAATGAGAAGTTAATTATTTTTGCATTAATGTAAAGTTATTTTAGAAACAAATAGCTTTTTCTTTACTTTTTAAAAATTAGTAAAATATCTTGATACTTATTTTTAAGTATTAATTTTTTAAAATATAGAGCATCTCGTATTTAGAGAGTTTTTTTTGGAGATGTTCTTAATTGTAGTAGTTTGAACGCATTTTTTGATGCATTGAACAATTAATTAGTGAGGTTTTGTACTGCACTTGTGGTGTTGAATAGCATTATTCGATACAAAATAAGATAGAGAACTTACCAAATAACGAAGGTTTCTCGACGATTTGCGTGAAAACATTGTAAGGATCTGATAAAACCACTCTTATGCCAGGCAATTCTTTGTTCAACTTCTGCACTAAACCACTCAATTTCTGATTGAAATGCAATGCCACTGTGTTGTATTCATTGTTGCATCCCTCTCCATATCCATTGAAGAAATTTGTTGTCCTCTCCAATGGCAGACACCCCATTGGAGGTAAACCTGTTAAGGACATTTTTCTTGCTCCTAAACCATATATTTCCTTTATAAACTGTTCTGCAATTCCTATGAGGAAAACCTGGTACTGATCCACGCTGTACTGGGATCGTCTATTTGGAAGTGTATAATAATTTTCTAGAAAGTCATTTGTTCCCATGCTAATCAAATATAAGGCCTCACTGATAATGAACTTTGCCTTTTCTTCACCCACATGGGCTCTAAGCTTTTTCTGATAGTCCTTGTAGTACTCCACTTCCTTCCAAACTGGTAAAACATTCTGCAATTCAAACAATAATAAATTTGAGATCGACGCAATCCATTTCTGTCTATGTTTTCGTAGCTAATCAGAAAGCCCGGTATACGAGAAGGGGTTAAGGTAAGTATATAGCCTCAAGGCAGGTAAAGGAGGAGAATTACGGTGGGTTGACAATCTTTAGCACGGGTGAACAAGAAGGGTTGCGATAGGTTGACAGTAAAAGCAAAACTTTGTTAAATCTCAAGACATGAAACGTTACGACTTAACCTATCCTGATTTGAAATCCATACTAACGACCTAGCATAGCGTTTCTTCTTTTCTCAAGCTGCTTAAAATCGGCAACATGCGGGAAGAAAGTTAATGCTAAAATAAATAGCAAAATAAAATGAAAACCATAGACTTACAAGAACATCAGAAGTTGAGTTGTCAAAACCAGTACCAGCAGAAGCAAAGCAAACACCAGCAGCAAAATCTGAAATATTGTACATTGGATCTAAATACGCAGGCACAAATGGCCTAAGCCCAAATCCCTCAGAAATAAAATCCGGAGGAATACGGCCATTGGAGAATCTCCCTGTGGGTTTTCCACCAAAGAAATCTCTACCATATGGCCTAAAATTGCTCTTCAATACAGTCGAAATCTGGTTATTATTTCCAGCATCAACTGATGAATCTCCAAACACAATAATGGCTGGAACTTTTGCTGCACCAGTGATGGTTAACATAAAAAACTGGGCCAGAAACAGCCATCGTAAGTGCACACATTCCATCATGTTTGTCTCTTTCTTTCTTTCTTTCTTTTTATTTTTTGTCTCAATGAACAAATTAATTAAGTGGGCTAATGAAGGGTTTTATACAGAACTGGACATGGGTTGAAATGAGAGATTAACAAAGTGGAGGGGAAGGAGTTTGTTGGGGATCATTTAATGGTAAAATAAATCAGATTCACACTAAATTTTGTATGCTGGACAGTCGAGAAAAGCTTTTATGGTAGTAATTTATGAGAGCTGATAGTAGCCGTGAAATATGCGTCAGGTTACTTTGTGGGTTGGCGTGGCATTTTTTTTTAGTCTCAAGTTCTTGAATGAATGGTTCAAGTCTTGAGAGTGGTCTGTATTGGAGTGAACCTGGCCGGTTGCTTTAAATAACGCTAAAGTCAAACCTGAGTCTCCAACCTTTACACGACTGAGCATTTGAGTCCCCCAACCTTGAAAAACCTTCACATAAATCTCAAAACCTTTTGTTCCCAATTTACAAAAATCATCAGTTTGGCCGTTAAAAAATAGGGTGGCAACAGGATGGGGTCAAGATGGCCCTCCTCCTCGAGGATTTTCACGATGTAGTGCATGGATTAAAATATCCTCGTTTACCAACTTCTTATATTTTGAAAGAGTAATGATATTTAGCACCACAAGTGTTTACCATCATTAATTTAGGTGGAAGTACGGATGACATTAAATTATAATTTCAATTAAATACAAGTGGAAATTATACATTTCTCTACTTTTGGNTTGAAAGAGTAATGATATTTAGCACCACAAGTGTTTACCATCATTAATTTAGGTGGAAGTACGGATGACATTAAATTATAATTTCAATTAAATACAAGTGGAAATTATACATTTCTCTACTTTTGGAGATCCAAGTTCTAAAATCAGATTTTATGTTTTAATGTTCAAAAATCAGATGTTTTAGATATAGATACATATTTTTATATTTAATTAAATATTAATAATAATATTATAAAATTTAATTTA
>CAIGRQ010141015.1:0-16937 GCA_903798375.1 Fraxinus sp. D2006-0159
GGGGGGGGGGGGGGGGGGGGGGGGGGGGGGGGGGGGGGGGGGGGGGGGGGGGTCAATTATATTATATTACAAATAAATATTTAATTTAATAAATTAATTGTAAAATATAATTAATTATTTCAAATAAAAACCTGAGTTTTGTAAATTTAAACATTTGGGCTTGATTTTTGATTTCATGAAAGATAAAGCCTGATCCATGAATTTTTCCCTTTATAATTTCCCTTTCTTTTATAGCAAAATGTGATTTCAGCCCATGGCACTGACTTTATATAAAGTTAAAAGTGATATTAGAAAACTTACACAAATAGCACTGAAGAACAAAATGATTTCACCAGACCCTTTTAGTAAACTAATTGTTATCATCGTTTTTCTATCGACAAGGTATTATGGGCTGCTTTTTTTAGCCTGTAATATACAAACGCTGCAAAAGCAACCCATTTAACAAAACCTCTAGATTTTTTTATTTTTTTATTTTTTTAAAATTTTGCTTGCGAGATGCGATATCGGTCGACAAGCTCACATACCCGTTCAACTTGACATCCCGATTTGGTCCGGAGCACTCAATACTATAAGGGAACAAAAATATCAATTCTAAGTGGTTGACTCGACATTTAGAGTTGTGATGCACGATAACTTCTAAAAGGCTAAAATTTCTATTTCGGAATTTTAGAAAATATTGAAAATGTAAAAAGTTTCTTTTTTTATCTTTAAAAAAAAAAAACTTTAGGTAACGTGAGATATATGGGGATTATGAGCTCCATAGTGGATATTATATTTGTAGAGATTAAAATCGGATTAAAATTGAAAAATTAGTCGTTATTGTTGACTTTTATTAGACGAGTGAGACACAATAACGACTATATTTTCAATTTTAATGGATTTTAATCGTACCGAACGGAGCCTAAATATCCTTAATAGAGGACTTTAACCTTCCTTCAACATGCCATGCATTACGTCTACGTCATATAGGACTTGCCATTGGTTGTGCCACAATTTTACATAAATGGTTAAATTGAAAGAGAGAATGCAAATTAGACGATTAAGCCCCTTTTTTCCCCAATTTTTTAAAACTCATTTTTCTCCAAATTCGTGTTCAACTATAGACTTCATCGACTTTGATCAAAATTTAATAAAAATCTTATTTTCTTTTATCAAACCAAACATGAGCTAAGTTCTACTAAATCTAAGTTAAGCGACCGTCGTTAAATAAATTATAAGTTGAGCGGCTCCATTAATACTTCCCTAGTTAATAAACATTTGCATCAAAATTAGATCAAATGTGCTCAAGAACATGAAGAGACCAATCGCGTAATGACTCCCATCCATCAGGTCTTTTGCCATTAGTAAGATCGAGCCCGTTGATATATTGAGATATTGGATTCAATGTCTAGTACACATTGGATCGAACAAATTACGAAGAACATGTTTTAATGTACTTTAAAATGTGTGTGCTACCGAAAATATGTTGTGAAAACGAGAATGGCTCTCATGAAAATCACGAGTAGTTCCATTTTCTTTTGGACAATTAGTTAAAACTTGAATGGAGCAACGTTGCACAATTGGTGGACAGATAGCTAAACAAAATGCCATGAGTAACATTCATTTATTTGAGTTGGCAAATAAGGAGAAACCCAAAGCTGATCTGCTCAATGATTGTTTGGGAGCGATTAAAATCCTATTAAAATTGAAAATATGGTCGTTATTGAATCTCACTCGTCTAATAAAAGTCAACAATAACGACTAGTTTTTCAATTTTAATCTCTACCAAATACACTCTAAGCATCCCATTTATCATATGAGTCGATTTTGTTTTTCACACTGATTAAAAAAATTTATTTAATGTTATTGAAAAAATAATTTTTGCTAAAAATTTTCCCAATTTACCCTTATTTCATCATCGACGATTAACAGTGAATTGATTATAACTAGGCAAATTAATCTCGTATTTGGTGGGATTAAAATTAATTTTTTAGTAAATTTTGATAAAAGTTGATGAATGTGTGGTTAAAAAGTTGTGGAACTCATGGAATGTGTAATTAAATTGACTTTGACTTAAAATTAAAATATGAATTTTAATTTTCACCAAACATAAGTTAAATAAAGGTATATTAGTAAACGAACAAAACAAAATATTCTCAATAAAGAAATTATAGGCCCCATTTGATCTACATTATTATTTCATTAAAATGAAAAATATGACCGTTATCCATCACGTTAATATTTAAATTCAAATTTTCAATCTATTGTGTGGACTCCAGTAACCACTAAATTTTAATTCTCATTCTACAATAATTTGGCTCAAACAGGAGCTTAGTACTACTATATAATTGAGAAAAAAAAAAAAGTAAGGTGGCCCAATTTAAATGGAATTGAGAGAGTAAATGATATTAGGAATAATACCAGAATGATTGAATTCCTAACCGTTCAGTGGCACAGTTGCAGGGAATTTGGGGCACTTATGGATGTCCATACACGTTTTAAAAAATTCTGATTTAATTAAAGTTGTGTTTAATTGATGTTGAACCTAGCTATTATCTAGTTAATAAAAAAGATTTAGAAAGAACAGGAGTCGAGTTAGCTTCTCTAAGGGCGCAATTAACAAAAATGTCTTGGTAGTTAGGCTATCCCATTCCAACTAAACACGTTTATTAGAAGTTTATCTAGAAAGACTCGTTTTTCAAGTCGTCATGCTGAGATAATTAAGGACGTGTTCGATAGAGATTAAAATCGAATTAAAATTGAAAAAGTAGCCGTTATTATTGATTTTTATTAGACGAGAGAGACCCGATAACGACTATATTTTCAATTTTAATCGAATTTTGAAATATACCGAACGCATTATAATTTTTTTTTTCAAGATTAAAATATTATTATTATGTTTGAATCTTTCGTAGTGATTTGACTTGAATACAATAAGGTTACACTGTCGGCAGGCTTTGCGTTTTTTTTTTTTTTAATAATCATAAAACAATAATCAGATTAAAAATATTCTAGAAAATGAAATTCACAATTGCTTGTCCCACTCGAATAAAAAAAATGAATACCATTGTTAGGACCCACCAATTCCATTATTAAAGAGTAATGCCCTTGGCACATCACTACGTCTCCTCACAAAGGGGTGAGCCCCACAAGTATTTGAAAAAAAAATAAATAGGGCGAGCCCACCCTTCGTGAGGGGTCTATAAGCCCCTATGAAGTAATAGGGCATTACTCATTATTAAATGCATGATCGAATACGAAAACAGGATGCCGAAATATGAACCCTAATAATTCTAAACGTCTAGGGCCATAGGACGAATAGGGATGCCAAGTGACGCCTTCCTATAGGTGGAGGGTCCATTGTCCCATGTGGTTCTAGATGTGTAGCATGATTGTACGAGCCATTTTCAAAGAATATTATACTATTCGATTATGTTACATGTACGCTCTCCTTTATACTTTTTTTTACACTTTTCTACATGACAACATATACATTCTTGATTTTAAACTCATCAATCGCATCACTGCACAAATTTCCTCTACATAGAGGAGAATGTCAATCATGTTGTAAGAAAGAGGTGAGATGACCAAATTATTAAACAATTAGAAAAATAATTAACGTATTAATCCTCATAATCTCCATGACAATGATTTTCAAATTTGGGCAAAAATTGCAGGAGAGGTCCCCTACCTTTCAAATTCGAGCAAATGAGTCATCAATCTGTTTTAACATCTAGGTCCATACATTTTAAGTTTGTAGCGTCTTAGTTCCTTCTGGATGGCCTATTATTTTCACTGAACTTTTAAAAACTTATTTTTATGTAAAAATCACAACTGCACATTTAGCCCCTATTTGATTCTTCCAAAACTTTTTTTTTATCGTACTCATTTTCAACAATACATTCTCACAATATAATATTTTTCGCATAAACTCAATTTTTTTTTCCTATTTTTAACCACACGTAAAACTCATTCTCAATAAAAATGGTTGTCAAATAGGGAGTTATTCACAATGAAGATACAAAAATGAGGATTGTGCTATGGGTACATAGCACAATATATAAGGGTGTCAATAGGCACCCCCCAATAAGGGGCTCTATGTGTCCGTTACGAACACTATTACAGGAAATGCTCCCCAAAAATAAATATAAAGAAAGAATGAAAGGGAGGGAGAGGTATGGTCGTGGAGAGGAGGCCATACACATTCACTGACCAACAAAACCCATGGCCTAAGCTGTCTCTGTTTCTCTCAAAGTCTTCCTCTTTCTTAATCTTCAGCTTTCATATGTACATATATACGAGTACACCATTCATGAGTGCATTTCCTATCTCAATCGTCAACCAAGAAAAATCAGATTACTTGTTGATTCTTAAATCTTCGCGGGGTAAGGTAGTGTGCAATCTCTCTCTTAGCATTAAAAGATAGTTTAAATTAGGAGATTCATGGATTTTGTTGTGCTATGTGTTTCAGACCATTCGATTGTTTTCTGATGATAAATTGTTTGTGACAGTATTTACAAAGGTAGCGTGCAATCATGTTGCTGAAGAATCTGATGGAGGAGAAGCAGCAGCTGAATTATGACCAGCCACTTCTGTCGGTGAGAAGATTCTCATCGATGGCAGCCTCGGAGAAAGATAATGAAAGGAAAACAGACAAATCTGGTATACCTCGGCTTCCTCTTTATAAAACAGAATTGAAATCTGGCCCTTTAACGAGTCCAGGAACGGTGCCTTTTCTCTGGGAACAGCGCCCAGGACAACCGAAGGAAGAGATGAAACCACACGATGAAAACTCGGATAGGCCTCCAATTGCCCCGAAACTTCCTCCTGGGAAATCTTCGATATTCAATAAGAGCCAAGCACGAAATGTTCCTCGTGATGTGCTGAGTGTGCGTTCTCAGGATGAAGATGTCAACAATTTCGAGAGATGTAACAAGACAATAGAGAAGGAGAGTTCTCATTCGGAGCATAGTGATGAATCATATGCAGATGCACTCGATACATTCTCCAGCACTGAATCAATTTTCTTTAATTGTAGCTCGAGTGGCTTAAGTACGTTGGATGAACTAGAGGTGAAACAATCTGGGACCTTTTCGACGGATTCATTGACAAGAGACTTCATGATGGACCGGTTCCTCCCTGCAGCAACGGCTATGACTTCAGACACACCTCAATTTGCCACCAAAAAGCAACCCATAGTTCAAGAAAAACCAAGACAATTAAAGAAAATAGTTAATCTAGATAAGCCTTCAATGCAGCATGGACCCAGTCTTGTAAAGCACTATTTACAATTCCAAGACAACGAAGAAGAAGAAGAAAGTGATGACGATTATGATCAACATGGAAATTTTCCTGCAGCTTGTGGGTTGCTACTGCGGTTCTGCATAAATTCCTCATTCTGTCTCATACATCCTGTAACAGCAATGAGCACGAGGAACCGATTACCAAAGTATGCTGTTAATAAATTGCACGATAGATCTTCAGCTGCTAGTTCTTCTTTTAGTAAAAGAGTCAATGAGGTAAAAATATCATAGCTTTCTTTCTCGTGTCCCTCTCTGTGCTTATGTTTTCTAATCTTCGTCCTGAGGTATTTGATGACTAAGTTGTACCTTTTTGGCTGCAGTCTAGGTCTAATCTTTATGATCGAAATTCAGTTGGTAATCAAATTAGTTTGAGAACTGACTTTAATTCAAATACTTGTCAGAGACAGAATACTGATGGATCATTGCTAGGCAGGCAACTTAAAGAACAAAACACATCAAAATCATTCGATGAATCGCCTAATAAAGAAAAAGGACAAATCATTTTTCCCGAAGAAACAAAGAATCAGGGGACTAATGGCTTCGGATCACATAAAAAAGGCCATAAAACCTTTAGGGATTTCTTGTCTGAGAAGGACAGTTCTGAGGAATCATATTCAGGAATTCCTGTTGTGGAGAAAACTCTGTGTCTCAACGCAGTACAAAAAGTAAAGTCTCCGAGCAGGGAACCTTTTTTTGCCAATATGCAAGGGTCGAGTGAAGGTTCAAGAGAAAAAGAGCATGAACTTGTTACTAAAATGATGGATCAATCCCCTTCAGTAGATTATTCTCTTAAAGATACCGATAAGTTGGAAACTGTAGATGGAGCAAATTTACTGCCTGACTCTCAGAAATATAACATCGTTGTAGAATCTTCAACCAGCAATTCAAATCAAAAAGGCGGAATAGAGGCATCCAAGGATTCAACTACTGCAGCAAATATGGAAGTGACTGATAAGAAAGCTACTGAATGTTTACAGAAGCAGACAGCAACAACAGAAGATCGAGAAAACTTTCACCAAAGTGGATTACAGTTTCCCGTCCCCCCACCTTCACCAATATCTCCAGCCGAGTCTTGGCTTCAACAAACTTTGCCTTCTATGTCCACAAAGAATTCATATAAACGATCACATCTTCGTGCAGCAGAAAATCCTCAAAATCAAGTTTTCAAGGTGTTACCAGATCTCAAATGGAAAACTCTAGTTTAATTTTTTTTATACAGAGGTAAATTTGCTCGTCACTTTTACTAATTAAAATAATTCTCTTAACTCGTTTCATATGTTTATACAGGATAACATCTAATCCTAACTGGGGCTTTTGACTGCAATCCTCGGGCTCGTCTTCAAGCATTCTGTTGCCAAATCCATTGGCCCTTTCGTAATTAAGTGTCGTAGTAAAGGTTTTTCACTTGTATAGAGTCGTTTAGATTTTGAGTTCTACGCACTCATATATCATATACGTAAATAAAAACGTAGTAGAAAAATAATACATAGATGCCCAAAAGCTTTGTATACGTTGTCATCTTTTACATGTATTGTGCTTAAGACATCGAGCTACGCTCACAAATTAAGGACCTGTTTGATAGCACGAAATTTTTTAGGGAAGTTAGAATTCGTTTTCATTTTTCACCTTTTAAGCTGTTTGATACGTTAAATTTTTCAAGGAATTCATTTTTCATCCTTAACTCATTTTCCACCCAATTCTTGGTTTTCCCTTGTAACAAATTACATCCCTTGACAACTTTCATGAAAAATAAAATCAAACGAATGGTATTCGGTATGTAATTTTTTTTTTTTGGCAATTAGAACAAATTTTAGACCTAATGATAAAAAAATTATCACTTTAATGAACAATTTCTATGAAAAATGAAACCAAATGGACACCAAACTTTCAACATTTTTCAGGTGAAAAATTATACCAATCAAACACAATTAGCGCCTGTCTGGTTCCACTTTTTCCTGGATTAAAATCAATAAAATTGCCGTTGGAGGAGAGAGATGGGTCCCATGCATGACATATTTAGTCAACAATGGCAGCTATAATGTTTTAAAAACTGATGTTGCTTCCTCCTTTCAGCGCGCCCAGACAGACCTTAATTACAATTCTCAATAAAACAAATTTAAACAATTCAGTTCCGTGTAATTCATTTTCTTTCTACCCAAATTCCACATTTGCAATCCAACAGATCCTAAGTGATTTTATGAGATTCTTGAAAGGCATAATTAGTATATATTATGGGAAGCATTTGTAAATAACAAGATTTTTTTTTATCCTTTTGCTTTTACCCTATAATCTCATGTCTCCTAGGTTGATGGTAATTAAAAACATAGATTGCCAGGAAATGGTTTCTTTTTGACAAGTAGACTTTGAAAAAATGTCACTTTTCCCTTTAAAAATGTGGTAAGACTGTGCCTAAATTTCTTTAAAGCTCTTCAGTCAAATTTCTTGATTGAAACTTTTATAGCGGCAACCATGGGAGTTCAGCACTCAGAGTAGCCCACAACAAAAATTACTAGTAAACCATATTGGTGACTGTAGTTGAGAACCATTAAAATCCAGGAAAAAAATCATTTTCAATTCAAATTATGTAAGCCCGAATATAGTGAAAATGCTGAAAAATGTCACGAAAATACATTTTTGAAATTGACTTTTCCTTTTACATTCCGTATTTACCCCCAAATATGCAGCGTTCGAGGAATTTGGGCTAATTTGGGGGAGAATGAATGGTAGGCTAGACTCGTAATTTCAACCCAAAAGTTGAGGATAGGAATAGGTTAAAAGCAGTGCGATAGTTCAATCAGGATTTCTACCTAATGTCATTTCTCATAGAAATTTGTTATGATAAAGTACCGTTGAGAAATTTGCTATCTCATTTAAAATTTAATTTTAGAGAGATTCAAACAGAGGTGATATAATTTCAAGACCCAATAAATCGATGATGAGATCGCAACTTTTTATATTTTCTAAGTCTTTCTATGATGTGTTTGGTTTAAGCTTAAGAAGTTCATTTAAGTTTCAAACAAAGTAAAATTTTCACTACGATAATAACGATTTACTTTTAAAATAAGTAATTATTTTACTGTAAGTAAGGAAAAAGTAATTTATTCAAATACTTTTGCTCCTCAAAAGTGCATAATCACTTATATTCAATCAAGTTATTTATGTTTGTTTACTTTTTTAAAATCCCACAACATCTTAGTGTGGCAATAATAATAATAATAAATTGATTGTATTAGGGCCTACGTCTAATTTCGCAAGCACGTGTTGTCCATAATTAGAGTTTATTTTTTTCCCCACGAAACATATAGAGCCTGTTTGGGAGAGCTCAAAATTCAATTACAATTAAAAATATAGTCGTTATTGAGTCCTCACTAGTCTAATAAAAGTCAACAATAACAATTAATTTTTCAATTTTAATCTCTACCAAACACCCTCTTAATTTGTGAACCTATGGTATTATCAATTCTCCATTGAGTGGGGTTGAAAATAATATAAAATGATGTACATTTATCTTTATCTAACTATTTAAATTTTTATAATTAAGTGGTTTAAAGTTTTAAAACAGGTAACAAAACATGTAAGGTCTTGCCCATTGAAATTAATTGTGCACATACTTAGATTTTGACGAGAATAAATAAACTCGTTTACATGTAAGATGACGTATCGAAAATAATATTTTAATAATATACATTTAGCCTTATCTAACCGTTTAAGTAGGTTGATCTTTTAAGATGAAAAGTTTTAGCATATGTTTGGGCTTCATTTTATTCAAAATAAAATTTCCAACCTATTTTTTTCAATCACATTTTTTAATAAAACAATATTACACGTAAATCTAATTTTTTTTTCTTTTCTAACTACACATTATTTGAAAAATTACCAAAATTTTGGAGCCCGTTTGAGCCCCATTAAAATATTAAGAATGCNTTTAAGATGAAAAGTTTTAGCATATGTTTGGGCTTCATTTTATTCAAAATAAAATTTCCAACCTATTTTTTTCAATCACATTTTTTAATAAAACAATATTACACGTAAATCTAATTTTTTTTTCTTTTCTAACTACACATTATTTGAAAAATTACCAAAATTTTGGAGCCCGTTTGAGCCCCATTAAAATATTAAGAATGCATTTTTTAATAGTAGATTGATGGAGAATGTGTTGTTAAAAATAATGAAATTTCTTGAATTTGCATGTAATATTATTTCATTAAAAAATGTGTGATTAAAAAGGAGACATGAAAATATATATTTTGAAAAAAATGAGAATCAAACAAGGACTTTATTTTAATGAAGCTGGAATAAGAGCTTCATGTGTTATAAAAGTCAATTAATTTTCAATGAACAACTCAATCCAAATAAGACTCAAATGAACATGCGAATTTCAATATTAATCTCAAATGAGCCATTATCTTTGAATAACATATTAAGGGATAAGTTTACATCGAATGAATATGAGAATATTAATTAACGTATAAGAGCTTAGATTGCTACAACGAATGATGGAAAATCTAACTCAAAATGATACAATTATTGTACAAATATAAATTTTCTTTAATATGTGAAAAATGACTCTAATATGTAGTTGAAAAGCTGAATCGGTGAAAAGATTTTGATTATATTTCAAAACATTACTCTTTTGACTTCTAATTGCATTATGGTCATATGTGATTTTCAATTATCGTTTTGTGGTTTGAATCAACTATGACTATATACAATAGGTCCTCGAACTTTGGAAATTTTCATTTTTCCCTTTAAATTTTCAATTTTCATTTTTTTTGCCGTTTTTGCCAAGTTAAGCAAACATTCTCACAAAAAATGCGCGAGAACAAATAGAGAACACTATACAAAGAACAAAGTAACTCATAAAGACAACGAAGAAAAAACTCACCATATCTACTCATAATTATAGATTTAAGATTAACGAGATGTAAAAGCGGTGACATTATTATTGATACGTAAAAGGCAAAAGAAGAAAACGGTCTTAGAGCAGATTTGTAGATAATACATTAAACAGCGAAAATATACAGCAAAATAAGGGGGAAATCAAGTCGAGAAAACGTGTAACGTTTCATGACGTCAGCATTACGACATAAATGATGTCATATGAACAGTGGCACAAACTTGTTTCTTCTCTATATCGTAGTAATTTTAGGGATAAACTAAACTCGTAATTGTTGAGTATCAAGCAACGTTACAAGAATCCAACCGAAAGTTTGACCGTTTGGAAAAGCCATAAAATTGGGATTTAAAAAAGGGATAATTCTTTTGGGTTTATACTATAAGAAAGCCATAAAAAATAGCAAAATAACTGGGGAAAATAGCTGCTCATATTCGCGTAGAGGGAGAGAGAGTGTGTGAATGCAAAATCACATGGCCTCGTTGCCACTGGGACCTCAGCCGCATCAGCATAATCCACCGTCCGACCTTCAATATCATCATCATGCTCCGCCAGCGGCTGCCGCTGCTCACATGGATGCCGATAAGGTACCTTGCTTATACATATATTTATATGTTGATTTTCTGTCCTTTGCTGCTGCATTCTGTTTCCTACATGAAAATCGAGCTGGGTTCCTCTTGGTTTACCTCGATCTAGCTGAGAAACTTCAGTTTTTCTCGATCTTTGCTTTTAATGCTTTGACGAGGATTAGAAGAGGTTGCCGATGGTACATTCGTAGAATTTTTGGGCGATCTGGTAGTTTGTACAGTTCTGTTGGCGTTTCTACTTCTAGGTTTGAAGTTTTCAACCGGATTTTGGAGTTGTTTTCTTTTCTTGCTTTTAATTTCTAGGCTTAATGAATTTGTGTATTTTTGTGAATATTTTAATTATGATTTTTCTTTTCTTTCTTACAATTTCTGGGCTCTTTACGAGTTCATCCATTTCGTGAATATTTTCACCTGTCGAGGTACATTATCTTTTTGTAAGGTTTACCATTAGTTGTCTTTCCTTTTTCAGAATTCTAGATTTTTCTTTCTTTTTTATCTGTATTATATTTACGTGCAATGTTTATACCAATATGGTTATTCTTTCCCGCTATTGTTAGATCTGTAATGTTCTATATGGCTCATATTTATGTTAACGTGATTTTTCTTTAAATTGGTTTTTGACTAATGTAGTTTGTTTTTTGAACTTGCTTACTTCCTTTAGGTAAGTTTTTGGCAGCTTTTCTTTAACTTTAGATGAATCGTGCTTGAATCTGATGAATTGAGGTTTGCTTCAAGTGGTTGGCTGACGGTTGATTCTCCTTAAGCTATAGTAGTCTGCTTGTTTGAATTGCAAGTGATCTGGCATGTGATGCTTCATTGGAAGCCCTAGTTTTTATTTTTTACGTGTGTTCCAAGCAGAACATACCTCTTTAAGCCTCGTGCTTTTTGGGTTCCCAATTCACATTCCAAAGGCTTTTTATGGTTCTTTTGCTGAATATGGCTGATAATATGGTACTACTCATATGAAGCTTTTGGTGCTAGGTTGGTTGTTCTTAGTGGTTGTCATATTTGTTTATACCTGATGCTTTGGCTTGTTTTGCAATGCAGGAGATGCTGGCTTCTGTAGTTGATGTGAATGATCCAATCACTAGCCACATTATATCAACTACAATTGGAGGCAAAAATGGAGAGCCCAAAAGGGTTGGTGTTTGAACTTCATCTTTCAAGTCCCATAGACCTTGTGTATTGAATGTTACAAATGTTTAAGAAGTAGTCAGAGGAACTTTGTAATGTTTTATTTAATGAGACTTATGCACAATTGGTTACTTCTGTGGGCTATCTAGTTAGTCAGAGCTAAGAGGTCTGCTTGTGATTCTTTCTGCAGACAATTAGTTACATGGCAGAGCGTGTTGTGGGCACAGGATCGTTTGGAATAGTTTTTCAGGTCGGTTGTCCTGATATAATATGAATGCTTATCATTTCTCCTCCGACCACTTAATTAATGAGTTTCAGTCACTCTTCACTAGGCGAAATGCTTGGAAACAGGAGAGGCAGTAGCCATAAAGAAGGTTTTGCAGGATAAGCGCTATAAAAACCGTGAACTGCAGTTAATGCGCTTGATGAATCATGCAAATGTGATATCTCTGAAGCACTGTTTCTTTTCTACAACAAGCCGGGATGAACTTTTCCTTAATCTAGTCATGGATTATGTCCCTGAGACCATGTACAAGGTTTTAAAGCATTACAGCAGTTCAAATCAAAGGATGCCCCTCATATATGTCAAACTCTACACATATCAGGTTTCAATCATCGTATTCTGTTTTTTCTGGGTAACTTCTCTATGATTCTATTATATCTAAATCAGATATAATTACGCATATATTTTTCAGTTATTTAGGGGGCTTGCATATATCCATACTGTTCCCAGGGTATGCCATAGAGATATAAAACCTCAAAATGTTTTGGTAAGTTTCCTCAAGTCTCCTCCTCTTTCCTGCTGGCAACCCAATTCCCCCACCTGTCAGATTGCGTTGGACCATTTAGTATTTTATGTTAAAGTAATCCTATGTGTTGTCTGCAGGTTGATCCTCTTACCCACCAGGTCAAGATTTGTGACTTCGGAAGTGCTAAAGTTCTTGTAAGTTTATTGTCTTACTAGTTAGGCACATCCTCTTAATTTGTTGGCTTTGCTGTCGAAACTCCCATAATCATTTTTTTGAGGCATCTTTGAAGTGCTTCTATCCATGTTTCATGTGAATATTCATATGTGAATTATTGGATGTATATGGAGCCAATATACTACACACTTTTCCTGTTGGCGAAATTTTAAAGTGTTACAGGGGCACTTTGGAAAATTCACAAATATATTAGGTTGCTCTAATATTTTCTTCCTAATTAAGGTATTTGGAGGAGCCTACTCTCTGTATTGTATATATATATAGAGAATATAGTGCAACTTTGCAGCACAAATGGTGTAGCAGTTCTGACATTGAGGGTGAAATAAATTAAATTGTGTGTTATTCTTGCTTTCATTTTTCTTATTTTGCATTATTAATTGCTCTAAAAAATACAGATTATTTGTTTAATCCAAACACGAATCAGATCATCGTCACATTTTTTTCTTATGGTAGATGTCAGTTACCACCTGGAGAGGAATATAAAGTTCTATCCAAGAAAACCAACAAAGAACGACCGTCTTATAAGAAATATATTGTCAGGTTGTTTTAGAGTTTTCAGGGATAAAAGAATTAGAAATCTTATGATCGTTTAAATATGAAGCAACAAAGAGAAGGAAGAATAATAGGGTAGATTAGAAAGATGTGTACAATGTTGGTTGGAGAAGAAAAAACGTGCTTGGTGAATTCCCATTATGTTCATTTTATTACACCCATATGCCTTAGACCGAATGCTCCCATTGTAAGAGAAGGGGTGGTGCGGTATTCCATGGAGTGAGGTTTACTAATTGTTGAGTGTGTTAGTTTTAGGTGAACATTAATTTCCACTGGCATTCCAAGGTTGTATTGATACTTCAATATGCAGGAAAAAGTGAGGCATAGCCCTATATTTTGTCGTCTTCATTGTTATCTACAATTTGACATATCATTACCATTGATTTATATGATTTTTAATATCATTTTGCTCTTAGAGCATCTTTTTAACTGTTAAACATAACTTGTTCTTCAGGGTATTTTTTTTTCTATGAATTTTCACCAGTCCATTTAAATTTTGTTATAATCAGGTGGAGGGTGAAGCTAATATATCCTATATATGCTCTCGTTATTATCGAGCCCCAGAACTCATATTTGGTGCAACAGAATATACGACAGCAATTGATATCTGGTCAGCTGGTTGCGTCCTTGCTGAGCTTCTACTGGGGCAGGTTTGGGACATATTAAGGCATCTTGCTGAGTAATATTTTAGTTTTCTATCACATTTTTCTTACTTTTTCATTATGTTTTATTTTTGTGGGGAGATAGCCTCTTTTCCCTGGAGAAAATGCAGTCGATCAACTTGTAGAGATTATCAAGGTGAACCCTTCTATATTACATTTCTATGGAATCTAAATACCTGTATTTGTGTTGTCCCTTTAACTAATTGCAAGACTTTCTTGAGTAGGTTCTTGGTACTCCAACTCGAGAAGAAATTCGATGTATGAATCCAAGTTATACCGATTTCAGGTTTCCCCAGATTAAAGCTCATCCGTGGCACAAGGTATGGTTGCAGTTATACATGCTATTTTCTCAGTGATTTATTGCAAAATATTCAGTTTAGTAGATGATGGAATTTTTGGTGCAGGTTTTTCACAAGCGGATGCCTCCTGAAGCCATTGATCTTGCTTCTCGACTGCTTCATTACTCTCCAAGTCTTCGCTGCACGGCTGTATGTTTAATTTCAAGTCACTCTTGTGAAGTTCTACAGAAAGTCTTCCTTTATAAGTCTATAGAATTGCTTCTTATCAATTTATGGGATATGTTTAAACTCATTAGTCCCCCAACCCACAAAAGAATGAAAACAAAAGTTTAATTAACTGTAGACCATTTTATATTTTAATTTGTTATCTTCTACAGTAATTGTTAATAAAATGTAAGGAAATGTTGTTCTGTCTCTGCAGCTAGAAGCATGTGCCCATCCTTTCTTTGATGAGCTTCGGGTGCCCAATGCCCGCCTCCCAAATGGTCGTCCTTTCCCCCCTCTTTTTGACTTTAAACAGGAAGTATGTTTTCTAACTATTTTCATTGCCTTCTGTAATAATATTTCTATTTTCCTGGCTCTTCCCTATATCGAGAAAATTTCTGTGTCCATGTGTTTCACTATGTAATTGCCTGAAGTTGCTGTATTTCTTTCGTATCAGTAAAAGTAAGCAGGCATGCCCAGCTTCCCTAAGATTTGTCGAGCCGCTTGAAAGTATTCACTCCACTTACTTTTGTGTGAGGGGATTTGTGTGGCCTTCAGGGATTGCCTCTTCAATTTTAAACATAGATCTATCTCCATACAAACTGATGAAAGTTTACATCACAACTTCCCATTGACAAGGGAGAGAGAATGTGCCCATTCTCAAGTTTGCTTAATAACAGAATCCAAATATTTTTGAAGTTATATGCTTATTGTGGAGAAGGACAAATATATACTCTCGTCAGATAGAGCAAGAGCACAAGACTGACAATCAAAAGTAACATACAATAAAAAGTAGAGATAAAAGATGACTACTTGGTGTGCATCCTATCATCTTGCTATTGTTTTTTTGTTGATAGAACTTTTTGGTTGTCACTAGAGAATTATAGTTAAATTTATTTTCTTCAAGAATCAGACTACTTGTAAATTCTGTAACAAAATCTTATAACAACAGAACAATTAATTTTTTTTAAAGGGAGCATGAACATTCTAGATTTTTGGTTTATAATTCACCTTTTACTTTGTTCTTTTGTTGCTATCCCTTGTCTTCTAATTATTTATTGACATTATGCATTAGGTAGATTCTGTATTGAATTTATATTTTCTGACTCAAGACAATTACAAGAGTAGTGAGCATATTTCATTTGTCCATTTGACTACATGAAATGGCTCCTTCGATTTCATGATCAACTCATGATACTTATTTCATTCGCTGTTCTTTTGCACTGTCTTGTCACATTTATGGGTTTTCTCCTAGCTCAATCAGTTTATATTTTACCTCTGTAGCATGCACTTGTTGATTGTTTAGCATCGAATTCTCCTTGTTACAGTTGGCTGGAGCATCACTGGAGTTGATCAACAGGTTAATACCAGAGCATGTTCGAAGACAAGCTAGCTTGAGTTTTCCCCATCCTGCTGCAACATGATTAATGGGGTTACATAATCATCTGTTCATTTAGTTGAAGGATATGTAGCTAATTGGTTAATATCATCAGGCCTTTTGGCCGAAGTCGGTAGTTTTTGACACTCCTAATGATGTATGCACGTTGTGGCTGTTCTGCTTTATTAGAAAGTTGTTGCTGAGTTCTATCTGGTATGTCCTCTTAGCTACGAAAGTTTCATGGTTATTGTATATTGTTTTGATTTTGATCGAGATTTTGAAACTTAGGCATTCAAACGATCGTACTTGTGTAATTTTTGTTTGTCACTTAACTTCTGATGCGTTGCTTTTACATACTAATTTCCAGATTCTTAAAAGCCCTATTGAGATTACTGTTCCTTCCCTCCTTGTTCTTATAACATTAGTTTGAGACGGTGGTCGAACCAGTTGTAACTAGTGTCTTCTGATTATCATATATCATAAAAGTTGTCATATAGAATGAGAATTATGTTATGAGATACGACTTGAAAGTGACACTGAGAAGATTTTTATTGGATATTTTGCTCTAATCATACGCGTTTTAAAAGCGATTGTTTAAGATTTTACTTATTTCATGGCTGGATTCAATTTATTTTTCTTCTATTGTTAGGCTATAATCTTATCACAGAGCCTCGAAGGCTTACAAAACTAATTATAAGTAAAATACTGATATTATACAAAAAAAAGTCTTTATTTTATTTTTCTATTTTCTCATTAACACATTACTAGTCTATAAAAATAAGGATTTTAAAAAGGTTAATTGGATTAGACAATTAATAAATCTTACAATAAAATTTATGTCAAATTTCAAATTGTTCTCAGAAAAAAAAAAATCAACTCTTAAATGGCAATATATTACCCTAAAAAATCTCCCAAACATTACACAGGATATGGTAAATAAGGATTAAGCCCCAAGTACAGGG
>CAIGRQ010141017.1:0-21979 GCA_903798375.1 Fraxinus sp. D2006-0159
AGTTGATAGCAATTCAACTCAAGTTTATTTATGAAACTATAGAGTGTCTGCCATCTCCATGGGATATAGAGAGTTAAAGAAGGCCATTGCTTATCAAATTGTTGATAGTCTACCTTTAAGTGCCTCGAAATTGATAACTTATCATAATTGAATTGACTGTATCATGGTAACATCTGTCATGGAAACCAATTGCTACGTTTTAGTGTTGGTACATAGCTGTTTGATGGATTATTTTTCTTTGACTATAACTATGATAAGTCCATTCTCACTTTCTTAAAGCAACTTTCCCTCGTGTCTTTTCTACAAGGCCGGTATTAAGTCTGTACTTTCAAGAAACTAAGCCTTATTCGCAAATAATTTTGGGTCAACTGCATGAATCCTTTTCCTTCACTCTGTCAGTTCCTTGCTAGATTTATTGGAAGATTCAAAGCAACTAAATCCTTAACAACCACAACACACTGCATTACTTTTGCCCCCAACCGCCAAAAAAAGGAAAAAAATCTAAATGCTGCACTCTCAAAAAAGAAAGTTGAGTCAGTTGTTTTTTACACTGCCAACTGCTGATATTTGCTCAAGTCAAATACGAGAGTCCTCAGTCTTGGAAGTTGGAATTTCTTTTAGGTGTTTACATAGTGCATGTTTTCTTTACACATCAATATTCATCCATTGTTGCATAGAACTTCTACCAGCCGTGGTGCCTGTGATTTGAGTAAGCAGAGAAATTGTTCTGAATGAGTAAAATACAATGACCAAGAAAGTAGCTTTCTTTATTTCTTTTTGAGACTTCATAGACTGAGCAGCAGTGAAGTCTGCTTGCCCTATCATAAATAAAATAGTGATTAACATTAACTTGATGTTTGGTTGCATAGAAACGAGGGCCTAAAGAGTTCGAACTTGTGAATGCAGCCTTAGATATTCTGAAACTGAGTTAATTCAGATTCTTGTATGTGCAACTTTTATCCAAAAAATTGAATGAAAATGTGTATAATGTTTGAAAGTGGAGGGCAAATTCTGGGTTTTAATGAAATTCAGCAAATTTTCATTTGCCTTAGCCATTGTCCTTTGATGATGGTTGCCCTCTTTATTGCTAGAATAGCATGTTTACCTAAAGACCTCTCCTATGCTGCTTTCTATTATCTGGGTACTGTATTAGGGTGACCATGTTGCTTTTAACCACTGGAACAATGCATTAACAAACTGAGCCTTGTAACCAATAAATTTGGGATTGGAGTGATAGTCGTGATATTTTGAATTTAGACATTTTTTCAAAATAATGGAATAATAAATATGTTGCACCTGGATTTTTTGGTGCTTGAAATAACTGTGCGCTGCTTGCTTCCATATAAATTGAAGAGGGGGAAGGCTCATGGTTCTGACATGATTGGCTTTTGAATAAATAAAACAAATGCTTATTCATAAGCTGTTTTTTCTGTTTGTATCCCATGGCATCTCCTGGTCCGTTTCAGTTTTACAATATTTGCTTTATTCTTCCGTTGTGTGTTTTCTTTTACGATATGGTTTTTGATGTTTTGATCCATGCTTGCAGCATAGTTAAAGAGGTCGTTGAGGGAGCCTCACAAAATCTTCTTGAATCTGTGGCTCAACTTATTGCATCAACAATCCTAAGCAACTACCACCAGGTGTCTGCTGTCCGGGTGCAAGTTGGAAAGCCTCATGTGGCAGTGCAAGGTCCACTGGACTATTTGGGCGTTGAGATCACTAGGTACCGTAGCATTGACATGCAAAGCTGAGGTTTCCGTGGATCAATGTTGTACTTCACACTTGCATTTGTAACTTTGAGTCGGGCTTGATAAGTTTCTCATACTTATTTCTTTCTGTTTCTGGGGATGGGATATGATCACACTACAGTGTTAACTTATTGTATCTCTGATACGTCAATAGTGGTGGACCATATTTTTATTTAATTGCTTTCTACCCACTTGGTGTTGTATGCTATACAGTTGGAGCAGTTACTAGTTCAAAATAAGCAACTCCTGAACTATAAGATTTCACTGTATTTGAATTTTGAAGCTTGAAAGAGAACTAAGATTTTGCATTAATGTGGGAATCTGGTATTGCAAACTAGAAAAAAGAATTGCTTGAGTTGCAACTTCATTGCAACACATGTTCACGCTAGACATTTTCCAAATCGCAATTTTACGTTAAGTTACATAACCTTTTATCCAACAAAAAATATCCCATTCACCAACCCACAAGAGAATGTGCAAATTTCAGTCATTAGTCTTGTGCAACTCAAAACAACCCTAGACAAACAAGACATATTTCATTGAACCAAAAGGTGATTACATTCCAAATACTAAAAGAGAAACATCCAACAAAAGCAAGAAACAAAAACGATATTATTCTCTTGGTGATCTCCCACGATATCATGATGGAGGAGTTCACACACCTATGGCACTAGATTCTTGACTCCTTGTTTTGCTTTTGCGATCCCATATTGGGGTTGTCTCGATAAGTTTATGAGGCACCAGTCGCTTTTCTCGTTTAGTAAGCTTGCGGAAGTTATTGACCCTCAATCTAGCTATCTCAGCCTCCTCCTCGGGGGTCATCTCCCTGACTACCACTGTCAGTCTACACTCTGGTCTCACTTTGATTCCAGATCTACCTTTAGAATGGTATGAAACCCTTTTTTTGAAGAATCCCTTTCCAACAAATGCCTCAGCTACAGGAAATTGGAGAAAACAAATCAGCAGCCACCAAAATTTAAAAAAAAAAAAAAGGAAACCATATTTACCAAGAAGAAGACGATCTGCATCAAGACCATGATTGTGGGTTGCATTAGCACGAGCAGAATGTATAACCTGCACATCACATGTTTGACATATTGCATCTAATTAGAAAAGTGCTCTTCCTTTCAGAGGGCTATGATTAAGCTTCCAAGGACCGAGCAGTATAATTACTTATGCATTAAGTATTAATAGATGGAATAGAAAGTCTGCTAACCCCTTTGCTTTCCCCACCAACATTTCTCTTTAGAATGGCAAACTATGTTACAACCAACATTTCCATCACTATGGCATACTTATGTGTACTCGTCAACATACGTGTTGGACCTTCAGGAACCGACAAGAATCTCTGAAGCCTTATACAAGGCACAAAAATAATCCAAAACTAGAACAAGATTTTCCTCGTCTTATTTTTATTTTATAATTTACATTCTTCCTTGAAAATGCATAACTTTGAATATTTGACCATGTCAAATTTATGTAGAACATCTTGAAAAATCCAAAAATTAGTTTAATAGAGTTACCAATGATGTGGCACTGTATCCACGAGTCCAATGCATGTTCCCGAGTTGGGAATGCTAACTTCATAGATCACATGGGAAGGACCATGGGTCTAAGCGGTATTTAAATACCTTAAAGAGGTCAAAACCCCTTGTGAGTGACAAAAGTGATGGATGAATCAAGAAGGAACAGTAACTAAAGAAAGACGCAAAAAAACTACCGAACAAGAATTAATTAAGCTAATTTAGAACCCAAACAGTTGAAATTACTTTAAGCTGACAATTAGAAATATCACCTGATAGACCGTTTTAGCAGCTCGCTTTACTGTCACTTGCAACTGCAAAAGTGCATCTTCAACACGCATTCCACGGACCAACGCGGCAACCAAGTTCAGCTTCTTAGGACTCTGAAAGAAGAAAAAATAAAAAATAAACTGCATCAAGATTGGGAAAGCAAATGGCATATACAGTAAAAAATCCTTTCACTTGCAACACATAAATTATTTGATTTATTAGCTGTCTAAACTGTACAAGTGTAGAGGATGAGAGATCTGCCTAGATGAGAAAAGAAAAACTATGAAGGGATAATATTTAAACATTTTGGATATCTATATAGTGCTATATCTGAAAATGCTGTGGAAGCTTAAATCCTATAGCAATGAAAACAAGAAGACTTTATCATCATTGGCATTCAAACCGTTAATAAAGCACTTGAGGATCTTCCATGTCTAAAACTCAAATATATATTTACTATATATAAAAATCTACAAAGTGGAAGAAATGTTTCTGGACAAAAAATGTCCTCACAGATAATTTATAATTCCTAATATGTCCTTAGATTAATATTCTCAACTATAATCAAATAGTAAAAAATTGCATTTGTCCATTAAAATCCATCTCATAGTTGCAATTAAAATAATTATGAAGATTGTTAAAGTCTCTCTCCAGTATTCTATTAAAAGTATATTGTATCCAACTTCTCCTCCTCCTCCTTCCTTGAAATATAATGGCAATGCGTAGATTTCAGAAAAGAAAAACCCAAACCAATCAAGAAAAAGAAAATGAAAGGAATTCTTTATTTATTTGGATGAGCACAATACATGAAGAAGAAGAACCCTGTAAAAAGACCTGGCTGAAGGATCCAAACCCAAAATTGAGGCCCTATTCTATTTCCAGTTCATTTATATCATTTTAATTGAAGTTGAACTATTTATTCCACTGAATTGTTGTTCTCTTTTATTCTTGTCATTGGACGTGTTAATTAACTGGAGTTGGTGGGTTACTGGGCTTTTGATAACATGTTTAATTGTCCATTTTAATTGATTTTACCTTAGAATGAAAAATTGCTAGATCAGAAATATATTGTTTGAATGGAATTTTCAGGAGTTAGTATTAGATTTGTTGTACAAGATGTTCAAAAATTGTGATTTGTTATCTTGTCCGATTACATGATTTGTAATGGTGGAAATCAACATTACCTAATTATGAAACGAATTGACTTTTGTTTGCTTTGCCTCTGTAGTAATTACCCCAAGATTAGTGATGGACAAAAAGTCGAAATAATGCCCTATCAGAGAGGCATCTAAGGCGTGAAAGATCAACACAAGCACCAAGCTCGATTTCAAAGATGGAAGAACTAAATCATAATCCATTTTTGACCAGCAGCGATTGCAAAAGAAAGTGAATTAATTTTCAACCAGCCAGAGCTTGGAGGCTGATACTTTCTGTAGTTTTCAAAGTGGCACGATCAAGCAGTTACCCAATAAGTAGTCTTCCGCTATAAACCCAGAAAGAGGTTAGTTGGCCAACTTGCTTGGATCCCCTGATCAGGTAATGGGGTTATCTTATAATTATTTCTTAACACTCAGCCCCTGTTCGAGCCACATTATAAATCTCATTCTCATTCTTCTACTCATTTTCAAACACAAATTTTCAATAAAATAATATTTTTCATCATATCAATAACTTTTCCTTCTTTTTCAATCACACATTCTCCATCAATCTACTATTCCAAAATATATTCTTCCAAAATAATGTGGCTCAAACACACCCTCAGTAATCCATCATCTGAATTTTACTAACTTCGTATTAAATGTGTTCTAACTTCTAACCTTCTGAATCTAATGATACTTTCATAAGTAAGTGTTTTATTTTAATACAGATTATCAACATAGATCTTATATCCATTTCTACTCTTGTTCCCTCACATGAAAACGCTACATCTTTTTTTACCTTTAGGTATTCATTAATTATAGTGAAGCTCGTATTGAGATAGTTCTTTTCATATATGATGATTTGCTACTTTATTAGACGAACAGGGCAGTTCAGATGGTGCTATTTGTGTCAATGCTACCAGCGAGAGTGACAGCACAGTTTCAAAGGAATCTGCTTCAGTTATTATAGCTTCATTTCTGGCTTTTAGTTTATATCGTAAAAATCATACGTGTTACATACTGGTGTTCGTAAAGAACATGAAAACAACGTGGATGAAAACAAACACAACTCAACCATCCATCTAATTATTGCACCACTCAACCATCAGCCAATGTTCAGAGCAGGGTTTAATTGACGAATTGATGTCATTAACAAAAACAGTAAAATAACCAAATGCCATTGCTTCACAAAGGATAATTTCCTGACACTGTCTAATTATGATGAAACGTATGTGAACTCCAAATAGATTTGGTTGGGTCCATAGAAATGAGTCATTAGGTGTTTGAATTCTCGAAGAGTCCCAAATAAGTTTTGGGCCATGTTTAATCTTAGTAATTAGTGGAAAGAGAGATAGAAGAGACATCTCGTACCTGTTTTATTTTCTTTAAAACTGCTTGAACTTTTGAAGGCTTGGATATAACCTTTTGAGTTTCAGTATTTCCAGTGCTCGAGGGTAAAACAGGAATTAATGGGGAAGAAACTGGAGTTGCATCAGATGCATCTACAAGTAATCTCCTTGAACTGGTGAATCCCTGTCCAAAGGAAGTTTGAGATTTTTTAATACAGAAACATAATCAAGGAATATGTTTCAATAAGAAGAGCTGAACACGTAGAAGCATCTGCTAGATCTTAATCCATAAATTGAACAAAAACTTGTATCTGGACATGAAAGAAAATGCAAATAATGTAGGACAAATTGTAAACTCAAGAAAAAGAACAAATCAGCGACAAAGCCTCCATAAATAGAGTTCTTTTTAGTGTTTAGCTGTCACAATTAGAAGATTCACAGCAGTATACGGCATATACTGGGAGATCATATTGGTTTCCAGGTAGAAAGTTCTACTTCTTTTTCCACCCTTTCCAGTTATTTTCATTGACAGAAATACAATTTACCAGTTTTATTTTGTTCAACAATATCTAAATACGTAGTAAACGAGTTGGAGAGGTTACCAAATTCTGGATATAGTGGTGCAGTTGACTTGAAAAGGTTGGAGAAAGTGAATTCCGCTGGCTTGAAAAACAAGGAAACTTACCTGCACAGGTATCATTGTGAAAAAATGAGATGAGCAAGTATGCATGCTTTGAGACTCTTAAAAATAAGAAAAGACTCAATATAAAGCAAAAATCAAATCTAAAAGCCTGAAATCTAAAGCTTTAATATAACCAGGTAAAAGAGAAGAAAACTCGATAAATTCAAAGTAATTTTTAAATAATAAATACTAAGAATACAACTGGTTCTGCTCACATGCTATATATCATCAGCTTATTCAACCCAGACAGTATGCAGAGAGTAATCCCTAAAACATTCCAAGAATATTTTATTGGAATTACCAGGCGTTAGAGAAGTCTTGGAGTGATAAAAAGCATTAAATGAAGCATTGCCGCTGTATTCCAATCTCTTGGCAGCCTGATATACTAAAGACTGCAGATTCCGCCTCCAACCCACCATAACTCGATGCTCTAGAAGGTTTTCTCCAACAAATCTTCCTCAACTGTACAATACCAAATCATCAAAGAAAATAACACAATCATTACTGCAGACTCCATGGTGCTGAAACAGTCAAAAGTAACCAAATTATGCCCGCCAAGGAAACAAGAAGAAGGTTTCACATCTTCTAGATCCCAAAAGGCATTTGCTAGGGAAAACAGTAAAGTAAAAAAATCATCTTCGCCTCTACTTTTGAAATTTTCATTTCAGTTTTGTTTCTTTTTTTATTTTTTGAGTGCACTTACTGGGTAAGATGAGACTGCATGAAACTCTGGAATGATAAATTATTATCGTAATAAATTTTAGTATGTAATGTTAAAAATTTAAATCTTTGAATACCATAACTTCAAAAAAAAATAAACGGGCATTTCATCGAACATATGGCATACACAAGAACGTAATGCGCACGCACCCACTACACCAAGAAGACTGATATCACTTGCCTAATGGATAAATCAGGAATACGTAAACAACACAACTATTGCACCAGACAAAAATTTGCATTATAAGTCACAATTAAACATGAGTAAAACAAAATCAAAATATTACAAAAAAAAAAAAAAACCCTTGAAAAATCAGTAGGCATATTTTTTTTCTCCTCGTACTGAACTACTCAATTCAAAGTTAAGCTTTTTAAATGTGTATATTGCCTGAGAGAGAGACAGAGAGGATACCAGAGAAGAACAAGGCGGAGTGAACTGTAGGAGGAGGATTTGTAGCAGAGCCAACGAAGCTAAGTGGGCGGTTTAGAAAAAGACCGGCTGGGGCTAATCACGGCCCATTTTGTAACGGATTATATATTTTTTTTTGTAATTTTTAATAATTTCCTCTTTTAATAAATAAACTTTTATTCTGAAAAAATCAGTACTCAATAATAAGAGCCCGATTGATTCTCATTAATTGGGGAAAAAATGATCTTTGACTAGTATTTTTAAGAAAATATGTGATTAAAAGGTAGGAAAAAACTTTTGTTATACGTATAGAATATTTTATTAAGTGAATGTATAATTGAAAATGATCATTTAACAAAACATAAAATAAATTAATGGGCGTCACACAGGCACTAAAGATGTCTCTTCTATCTCTCTTTCCACTAATTAATGGGCGTCACACAGGCACTAAAAATAAATTATTTTAGTTGGAATTCGTTTTGAACTTTTTGAAAAATTTGAGATTATGATTGCACATTTTTCTTTTCTTTTCTTTCTTTTCATTTCGTTTATTTAAATATAATGGCAATTCATTATTTTATCATGCTTTAATAGATAAAATGGACGGTATGAACAAATTTCATGACGTTTGCTTGATGTAAGGGTGAAATGCGCCAAATTGAAATAATATAAATAATATACACAAAACAAGCAAAGAATAAAAATGTTTTGTGTCAATTACCCTTTTATTAAATACTCTTAGTTAACATTAACATTTTCAAACCTATCATTACTATACATATTGTTGTATATAGAGTTTAGATTTTAATGCTCGATATTTACTACACGTTCAACGGTTCAATTCATGAAAGGTTAAACTACTTCGTAAAAATATGAAGTATAGAACTATTTTGTTGTGCTTAAATTTTCATAACGTAGTAGTCAGCAGTTATTCATTTATCGTGTTTTGATTGATTAAAGATTGTTGTTTTCACGACAAAGATTAAACGTTCAAGAGTAACACCTCTCTGTTCCACTCCTCATTCAAATAAGTAAACAGTTGTCTGCAAATATTGAATCTACGAATAAATACAGTTCGATTTAGGTGGTTTTGAAACTATTGTCAAACCATATCATTTTGATAAACTATTTGGAAAAAAAATTCCAAACCAAGTCGAACTTTTTTGCAATTCGATCTAATTTCAAACCACGACTTTAACCACATAAAAATAACATATTTCAAACAAGTGAAACAATGAATATATTGATGTGAAATCTCAATATAATACTTAAATTGAATTATTCTAAACATAAATAGTGCGAGTATATTTGTCTCAATACAAGTTTAAACCAATAAAAAATATAATGTTTATCCATGAATTTTGACTTGCACGTTCATTATTTTTAAATAGGTAAGAAGATATTATTATAAATTATTATTTTTCTAAAAAGTCAAATAGAGTAAATTACTAAATTTTTGAAATATAATTGAACTAATAAATAATATATTTTGGGTAAATCATTGTGTTTGGTGGATATTAAAATCGGATTAAAATTGAAAAAAGAGCCGTTATTGTTGACTTTTATTAGACAAGTGAGACTCAATAATGACTATATTTTTAATTTTAATTGGATTTTAATCAGTACCAAACGGACTTTAAATATTGAGCAGACAGTTCCGTTTGATTTTTAGCTATTTTTAACAATCAAAACTTGAACAAAACAATGTTCAAACGGTTTGGTTTGATTTTGAAACGACCAAAATTTAAATCACTTGAATCCACACCAACAATTTTGATTTGATTTGATGGATTGACAATTTATTTATTGAGCTCTAGTTAGAACTGGAAGCTAAACATCAATTTAGGGCTCGTTTGACAAGGTTTAGGCTTCTTGTAGAATAGTTTTATTGACCTTGGATTTTGTATCTCCAACATGGCCAACAGATTGTAAGGCCTCCCATGTCCACTTAAGTCTGATTCATCCACAGTTCAACAAATTGTTAGCCACACGTGACTTCCTTTGGTGGTGGTGGAGTTGGCCGCGAACACTTCGACAATCAAGTCAGTAATAGTAGTAAGTATGGGGTGTGGGAGTACTTTAGACGCGAGCCTCTAATATAAAAAGGGGTCAACTTTGGGGTAGATTGTGAAAATAACAATTACGATAGCAAAATTATAGTTTGAAAGTTTACAGTCGCATTATCTTTAGAATGGGATGAAAGTATACGTTCATAAGCATTTAATGCTTTACCATTTTGTTGCCCATAATTCTAATAAAATGTTTAGACTTTACTTAATTGACTAGATAGGGCGGATGGCAACAGGAAATTGTTATGTCAATCATTTATTATAGATTATATAAAAGATCTCATGTCGGCCCCCATTACAGCCTGTCCCACCACGAGAATTCGATTCTATATAGGGGGTCAACTCCAGCTAATGGATTCAACTGTCCTACTGGTTGGGCTCTTCATGGGTTTTTGCAAACTATCTGGTGGTAGAATAATGTAGAGTGTGGGCCTAGGTCCAAGTGCCACTTAGGGTATTCTGGGGCCTCGTCAGTCGAGGCTTAACAATAGCCCCTGAAATCCAAGTATGGATATTTATATAAAGCGTGGACTTTTGTGTTGAGGTTGCTGGGTGATATGTATGCTTTTGCGAAGAAAAAATGTTTGAAAAATAATGGGGTATATCTTTGTCATTAAAGTCCAAGTATGAATATTCATATAATGTGTGCACTTTTTGTGCTAAGGTGTAAATGAGTTGGACTGTCATGGTGTGTGGTAATGCATTAAGGCGAGACCCTTGCTAAGAGTACAAGTTTGATAATGTAGTTGAAGCCTGTGATAAGACTGTAATGCATTAAGGCGAGGCCCTTGCTAAGAGGACGAGCCTGTAGATGTAGTTGAAGCCTGTTATAAGGTTGAAATGCATTAAGGCAAGGCCCTTGCTAGAAGGGCGAGCATATTAATATAGTTGAAGCCTGTGTATTAAGGTGAGACCCTTGCTAAAAGAGCAAGCATGTTGATGTAGTTGAAACTTGTGGTAATTCTGGAATGCATTAAGTAAAGCCCTTGTTAGAAGGGCGAGCCTGCAGACGTAGTTGAAGCCTTAGTTGAAACCTGTAATAAAGCAGGAATGTATTAAGGCGGGGACCTTACTAGGAGAGCGAGCCTATAGACGTAATTGAAGCCTTTGATAAGGCTGAAATTCATTACTGCGAGACCTTTGCTAGGAGGGCGAGCCCGTAGACATTGTTGAAGTCTATGATAAGGTTAAATTTAGCAGAGTCAAAGCGTAGTTATGAGAGGACATAAATGGGATACATGCTGCAATAATTTAAAAACATCTCATGTTTCCAAGATACAGCTTCGAAACAGTATTTCGTTTATCAATACACGTAGTGTATACGCAGTTAATGCGCAATGATGACAGTTTGTTACGTTTGGTAGAAGCGGTGCGAATTATACGCTCATGCTTAACACGATTTGATCATAATCGTTCCTTTGAATTTTCAAATGGATGCCTTTTAGGTTCAAAGGTTTAGATAAAAGGGTACAGATGTACGTTCTAGAATTAAGGAGTGTTCATCCAACAGATGAGCCTTGTCTTGACTGCCTATAAAAGGACGCCTTTGCTAATTGTAGCACTTTTTCCACTTTGAAAAACCTTGAAAATAGAAAACACATTTTGTATTTTTTCAGCAACCCTGAAATATTTTTTGGCGATCAATCAGGCTTCTAGTTTCTCAAATTTGTTTGATGCATTTGTAGGTTACTAGTCGATTTTTTTAGTGTTTTGACCTAAAAAAGTCATTAGATAGCCTCTTCCTCAAACCCAAACACGAAAAAGGTTCTCCTGGGAAAGCTGATTTAGCAATGATATGCACCGAAGCTGGATTGCTGCCTCTAATTTCCACTAAAAGTATTATGGAGGCAATGTGAGGTAGTCACACTACGTGGATGATGCAGGAGGTCCTGTTGACTGTAGTAATAGGTGGGGAGCCTCTTTGTGGCTTACTAGTATTAGGGAGAATGAATTGGAGGGATTTAGGGACAAGTTTAAGATCTCTAATAATATTGAGTTGATAGTGCCAAACCTAGATAAGTGAACATGTTATCCTAGGCAATGATGTGTGGTAATGAGCAAAACCATATTATGTGGGAGGCTATCTCTTCACCCTTTCTTCAGATACATACTTAGGCAATATAATTTTCCCTTAACCTAACTTTTGTCAAATATGTAGAGCCAATTGGCATAGCATTTCCTTCTTTGGAAGGAAGCCACTCTTAGCAAGGATATGCTGCCACATTTATTACAGACAATATTTTGACCTCGAGCCTCTAGTGGGGGAGGATTACAAGGAATGGTACTATATAAATCCTTTTGCCTTTCATTTGGAGCATCCCTACGTATATAAAAAACTGGAAATCTTCATGGTTCTAGGTAGGGGATCGCTAGTAAACTGTAGAGGACGATGCAATTCCTGAGATAACCATTCCAACTTCGTACTATGAGAATAATGGTAGCACTTATCTGCTACCCGGCTCATGAATTGATTCAATGCCGCTACCTGGCCCGTCAGCCTCTAGACGTCCTTCCTATTTTCAGGGCTCTTCATCTCTAGAATGGCTCGAATTTTGTTCGAACTTGCTTCGATACCTCTCTATGTGATCATAAAGCCCAAGAACTTGCCGCCCGCTGTTCCAAAAACACACTTCTCCGAATTGAACTTCAGTTTATTTTGTCGAGCAATGTTGAACACCTTCTGTAAGTCACTAACATGGTCATTGGCCTTCATACTCTTGACGACCATGTCATCCAAGTACGCTTCTATGACACTCCCGAGCAGGTCTTTAAAGATCTTATTCACCATTCTCTGATAAGATGTCCCGACGTTACTGAACAACATGGCCGTATAACAGTACGTCCCAGCATTAATTATGAAGGAGGTTTTCTCCTGATCCGACTTTGCCATGGCGATATGATGATATCCAGAAAATACGTCTAGAAAACTTAGTCGTTCGTGACCCGATGCGGTATCCACCAGGTAATCTATTCTGGGTAGAGGGTACGAATCTTTAGGGCACAACTTGTTGTATCCGGTGTAGTCTACACACGTACGCCATTGTCCATTTGATTTTTTCACCAGGATAACATTTCCTAACCACTCGAGATACTGTACTTCTCTAATGAACCCTACCTGCAGTAGCTTATCAACCTCAGCCTTTGCTGCTTCCTTCCGCTCCGGGATAAGATTTCTTTTCTTCTGTTTTATCAACTTAGCACCCAGTAAGACACCAAGACGATGTTGTGCAATGGATGGGTCAATTCCTTATATATCGCTCGAGCACCATGCAAAAACATCCAAATTGTTAGACACATACTTCACCAATTCTTCTTTCTCGCCTTGCCCCAAGTCTGCACCCACACTAAATTCAGGCCCTCTTGCCATCAAAATTTTTTTCGTTGTGTCGAGGGGCTCAAGTCGCCCCCTTGGAGGCTCAAAGTCCAACATCATCACTGGTGGTGATCCCTTCGTCCGTATACTACCCACGTAACACTTCCTCGAGGATTATTGGTCATCCCTTACACATCCCACACCTCGACTGGTTGGGAATTTCATCACTTGGTGGTAAGTAGAGGAAATAGTCCCGCAGCATTCATTAGAGGTCGACCGTAGATTGCATTATACGCCATGAGAGTCTTGACAACCAAAAAGTTTATTAAGATCACCACACTTGTAGGGTAGGTTACCCAACATCACTGGTAGCTCTACGATTCCTTCTAGTATCACAGTAGCCCCTCCAAATCCTAGAAGGGGGATGGACACCGCTTTCAACCTTTCCAAAGAAATTTTTTTAACCCCTTTAAATGCTTCCCAAGTGAGAACGTTCGTTGCACTTTCGCCATCGACCAATACCCTTCTAACATCATAGTCCGCTATGTCGTTGACTATCACCAAGACATCATCATTGGGGATTGCCACACTTGTTAAATCTTTTTCACCAAAAGTGAAGCTTTGATCGAATCTAGCCTTTTTTCTAAATGAAACAGACCCTAGATGTGCGTGCATGGTTCTTTCTAGAGGAGTTCGAGTCTCACCTCGCTGCAATTCCTCTAACAATCACATTTATAACACCGACTATAGACGATGGTCGATCCTCAACCTTCTGTTTGCCTCTATCATTCCTCGCATACTTAGTCAAAAACTTCACTTTAAGAGGCGCTCGATCTCCTCCTTCAAATGTATACACTATTTTATGTCGCGTCCATGGTCCTTATGAAAATGGCAATACTTGCTCTTATCCTTTTTGTCGACTGATGCTACCAGCGGCCTCGGCCATTCGAGTTCTCTTATTCTCGAATTTTCATCAATATCTTGTCCCGCAAAGTATTTAAAGGGATGAGGCTTTGACCTCCTCTCGTCTCTGCCTGACCGACTGATCCTGAGTGTACCCCATGCTTACGCGCTCATTCCTTAGCTTGTCCTTGTCAACGAGTTTTTGCACATCACTCGACTTTCGCTTGTGGCTTCCCGTCTCCCATCCCTCTCTAAGATTTTTTGTGACCTTCTCTGCTCTGCTTCAACATACTTGTCACCCTTCTTAAACAAGTCATGCATCGACTCTGGAGGATTTTTGGAGAGTGACATCTTGAAGGTCCAATTTCGCATCCCATTCATTAACGTTGTTACTACTGCGAATATTTGAAGGTCCCTTATACCAAGCATCGCCCTACTGAACCTAGCCAAATACTCCTGCAAAGATTCATCTTTCTCTTGCACTACCTGCATCAATCCAATGGCCGTCTTCCGTTTCTTTTTGCTACTCATGAAATATGTCACGNTTGAAGGCCCGATTTCGTGTCCCATTCATTAATGTTGTCACTACTGCAAACATTTGAAAGTCCCTTAAACTAAGCGTTGCCCGGCTGAACCTAGCCAAATACTCCTTTAAAGATTCATCTTTCTCATGCACTACTTGCATCAATCCAATAGCCATCTTTCATTTCCTCTTGCTACTCATGAAATATGTTACCAAACTCATAGAAAGTTCGTCAAAAGTCTTTATAGACCTGAATACCAGTGTGGCCACCCGTCCTAGCCTCCCTCCTGAGTGTCGGGGGAAATGACCTACACATCACTACGTCTGGGGTTGTATAGAGCCTCATTAAATCGACGAAGGTCCACAAGTGGTCCGTGGGTCCGTGATTCCGTCATATGCTTCTATCATTGGCTTTTTAAAGCATTTCGACAAAGGAACAAGTACAACCATAACTTTGGGGGCAAAAGGATCCTCCTACAGAACCATTTGCCTACGCCTGTCCTTCCTCTTAGTCAATGCATCGTCTATCTTCTAGGTCATCATCTACTCTATCTTCTTTTCCAAGTCTGTCACGGGTTGGGGAATCTGTGGAAACACAAACCCTGAACCCCACATGTCTCATGTTGTTGACTGAGTAACAAGCGGGGTAACCATTTAAGCCACTGGGGTGGTTGCTCACGTACGGCCTCCGACGAACTCTGCAAAAGGGCTGCGATTTTCTGCGTTTGACTTTGCAAGAGGGTCATCATGGCTGTCATTGTGTCTCCAATGCATTAAATTAGCTTTGCATTACGTATTACGGTTGCGGTGACGGGTCGTGACCCCTTGCAACAGACTCTGACTTCGTCTCTGTTGTATTCCTAACCATGCGAGTTTCATTCATAGTTCGTCTTCTTAATATAGCTTTTTTGTTCAGTGGTGTTTCCCACAGACAGCGTCAATGAAATCGTTGCGAGATTGTCCTCCTGTTCACCTTAACGGGTGCGGTGTTCCAACTATTCCAATTAGCGATTGCTACCTACAAAATAAGATCGAGACTTTCTCCCCCATTGTACCTCTGGTGTGAGAATCAGTAATTGATTTTGAGGAGTAGGAAGATAGTATAATGCGAATTCAAGCAGTTCGGGTTTCAAGAGTCCACGTTTCTCACCTTGGAGGTATTTATAGGCACCCCGTTGCTAGACATGGGTTCAGAAGTTAACGGTGCCACGTGTCCAACGTAAACCTCTCCACTTCCCCCACATTCTGGTGGAATGAGCTATACTCCTCAAGTAGTTGGTTGAACCCACGTTTTCCGTTGAACGATTCATGTCCAGCTCATTGTCATTTATGTGATTAAGTGTGGCGTTGGACCCATAGTGGTAGATGACCTGTGTAAGCATAGAGGGTCTCATGGGAGTCGACGGCCTCCTGGGGTCGATCGTCGCATGATGGTAGACAGTCTGCCTGGATGTAGAGGGTATCATGGTCGACGGCCTCACGAGGTAGACAATCTTATGGTGGTAGACGGTTTGTGTGAACGTAGAGGACTTCATGTTGGTAGGCATGTGAGTCGACGGTTTCATGTGGTAGACGTGAAGCGTATCTCGGGTAGTTCCGAGTCTTCTGACCTCAATTGCCCACATAGATAATTATCAATGCCATCTTGTATCAATTATGATTATTGTATCCTTGTATCCCTAATTATTTCCTATAAATATTGGGTTTTAGTTCTTAATAAAATATACACAGGTCTATTGACTTCTATCTTTTCTCTTTTTTTCTCTATTTTATAACATATTTTATCTTCTGTGACAACCTTTTATTGCAATCCATGTTAGCTTGAGAGATGCTAATAAAGATCAAATCAAAGTGTAGTAAGAATGCGACTAAATGTAATTAGCCCTTGTTTGACCACGATTTTTTAAAACTTCAATTTTTCTACACTTATTTTCAATCACACATTTTATGAGATTCATAATTTTTTTACATTTTGTAATATCATATTTTATCAAATATACTAATGCTTAATATAGTTTATGACCATTATCACATTATCTAATGAAATTAAAACGTATTTTTATTTTATTGAACATTGTAACAATAACCACACTACCATATAAACTAGTGCTAATAACTTCAATTACATAGTACTATGTGAAAGAATATGAGACAAGAAATTGAATATGAGCACAATCACCAACCCCACCGCTTAGTCTTAACACGCTAAGGTCACACACTAAGATCCCAATTTGCTTTCACGTTCCTTTTGAGAGGGACATGTTTCTATTTATGATTTTTGTCCAACCCCTCCAATTTGATTGACACTTCATTGTCACTTCTATTTTTTTAAACGAAAAAAAAAGAAAAAAAAAAGGATGTTTTGGTGCAACCATATGAGATTGCCGTCCTACTCTTAAATGCTGTTCCAACTTCCAACCATCCTTAATGGAGACTGGTCCATGTGGACCATGCCACTATTATGATATTTCATAAGTGAGTTTTATGTACTTGTTTGGCACCCATTATTTTAAAAATATATTTCTCTCTTTTATTTTTAATCATACATTATTCAATAAAATAATACTATACGTAAATTCAAAAAAATTCCTTATTTTTTAACCACACATCCTTCATCAGAAAACTATTTCAAAATGTATTTCTTTTTTTAAAGTAGGACTCAAATATGGCCCTAATTAAAGAGAGGTAGGCTTGATAGAATTTGAATTTTCTTTACCCACATATGTTGAATTTTGACTATAAATTTGATTTAAGAAAACGAGATGAAATTAGGATCATTACATTTCACCACATTTTAGAATTGTTAATGGTGGCTCATGTATATAATTTTTATTTTTGTATATAGGAGGTTAATTGACGGAGCTGAAGAGACGAACAGGATTAGACACAGATAAATTGGGTGTATGGGGATGAAGTGGTAACGGTATGATATTGTAAGGATAATTTAGGGATTAAGACTTTATATAAAATGTTAATTATAATACTTATTCCCGTTGCATTGTCGAACCACTTAAATTCATGTGTGTTGTTTTATTGTTCACTTTTATACGACAAGAATAGATAGTCAGATGATTCACATTCTCGATTAGATTTTTTGACAGAATTAGTCTTCTACGAGAATGTCTTTAGATGGACCAAACTCCAATCCTTGACTCACACAAATAGGGTGTAGAAGCATTATAAATTCACCCAACCCCGTTTGGCCTCCATTATTTTTCATTAAATAATAATTCATTTTTGTCTCTCTTCTTATCAATCATACATTCTCTAATCAAATAATATTACATATAAGTCCAAATAATTTTCATTCTTTTTAACCACATTTTCTAAAAATTACAATTTCTCTCTTTATAATTTGGAACAATGTGGCCTATTTATCAACTAGATTAGATTAGTGTTTGGAAATTGGAATAATTAGGAGCATATTTAGTAACAATTAAAATTCAATTAAAATTGAAAATATAACCGTTATTGGTATCACCCGTCTAATAAAAATCAACAATAACGATTAATTTTCAATTTTAATCCGATTTTAGTATCTAGCAAACAGGCGCTCTAGATTTGTCGCTAATCAACTACCATTAATTTCAACCAGTATTAAGTATTCATCATACAAACCAAAAAATGACACACAAGCTTCTTTTGTTCCTTACAAGATTTTCAAAAAGGCCAAGGCCACAGATTATTCTGCTGCGTGTCTGCGAATTCGTTTTCTTCAAGAAATACCCATGTTAAGAATCCGCCTGGGTGGTCTCACAACATCAGCTGATCTTGTCCCCTTATCCACTATTTTCTTTTGGAGATCTGCAATTTTTCTGCATCAAATTCCAATTTTTTCATTTCTGTAAATTTAAACGCAACCTGGGCTGTGCTGAATTCAGCTGTAAGTGAGTTCTTTTTCTTGATTAACGATTGATATTGATCGTTGAGACATGTTCACGTATTCAGTTTGTTTGTTGCTTTTTTCGTGTGTGATTTTTGTTGATTGAGTTTGAATTCTGTTATAAGACAAAACTTATAAGTAATCATTTGAATGCTTTATGTGGAATGATTATATTGACTTGGAAATGAACTCTAAATTTCAAGTATTTTTATATTTATATATGAGAAAGTCAATCGTTTTCAAGATATAAAATGGACAACCTTTTGGTTCTTTGAGAAAAAAGACCATAGAAAGAGTTCTCTTTTTTGGGTTTTCCAAATATGTTGACTTTGGCTCGAATTAAGTCCTGTTTATAGAAAAATGAGGATTTTTTTTGTATTTTTTCCAATCTCATGGTGTACATTTCAATTTAAGTGTGTATATAAAGTATAAATGTATTTTTTTTTTGGTTTGGGATGATGAAGAAATCAATTTATCCATTTTTGCCTCGTTAGGATCTAAGCGACGATTTTCCCTTCTTGCTTGGATATGCAAATATGGGGGTGAAAGGTGATATTTCAGATTACAGACATAAGCTGGACAAGACACTGGCATCTCAGAACTTGGTAAATGAAGAAACCCTCAAGACTCTTGTGAAGAATCAATTTTTACGCTCATCTGTGGATTTGCAACTTGGAGGTTGGGATATTAATGACTTATAATGTTCTAACATCGTCAATTAGGCATACAGGTCATGTTTAAGATATGATAGACTATGTTATATGTGATTTGCAGAACATTTTAACAATGCAGTGGAAAGAAAGAGTAAAGAAGTGTCCAGTTTTCTTGATATGTTGAGGAGTGCATCGGTCGATAGCATTGAGAGGTCAAAATTCACCGAGGAATCAGATGGTGGCTGGAAAGTATGTTGTTTGGCATTGATAGTCTTCCTCATTTCATTTTCGTAATGGAAATTGGTGTTGATTCATCATCAGTGAGCTTTTGCGACAATATCAACATTTTAAGCCTACCCAAATTTGGGATGTTGAGAATTTTCAAGATACTGAACCTTTCGGCTTCACTTCTGATATTTAAAAATTGCTCATCTTTATTGCATGAGAAGTCATCCCATTTTGGACACCATAAGCATTCTTTCAACTAGATATGTTTTCATTATTCTGTTTTTTTGAGTTGCATCTTGGGAATTTGGAAAAGAAGGTTGAGAACGCTATTGCCGATCGGCCCTATCCTTCATATTTTTCAGGTAAAACAGGACACGGAAGAGTTCAGGGTTATGTATCGAGAAGGGCCAGAAGGCACTCCCTTTCATACACTACTTGTTGAAGGCTATGTAGATGGTCCGCTAGATGTTTGTAAGCTGATTTACAATGCTCCGTCAATTTCAGTTTTATCATCTGCTGAGTACACAGTCACTTGAGACGTGTACGAGTTCATCAACCACCGTGTACATCTTTTAAGTCAAGTTCCATAATCTATTGCAGGTCTGTGTATATCATGGGAATCAAGTCTCTACAAGAAATGGTGAGAGTTGCACTAAACTGTATATCCTTATAAGTTTCTAAGTTGCTGGCTTACTACCTTTTCTAATATAACATTAGCTCTCCGCATAAATAATTTAGTTGGGTAAATCTTGCTACAAACTTCTTCTTTCTTGATGCAATAAATACTTATGGTTTGCGACACATTAAATGTAGGAAACAAAGTAAATCCACTGTGAGGACTATAGATTAATGTTATTGTCGACTATTGTTTTCTACTAGGTGGCCTCAAACTGCAATTCCAACTTTCAAAATTGTCTCATCTGAGTGTTTACAAAGAGTTAGAACTGGTGAACAAATATCGTTAGTGAGGTATGTCATTGCACAGGAACTTATTCCCAAGTGGTTTTCATAAAAATGCCTCTTAAGATACTGATATATATCTAATTCTTTGGAAGAAAGGATGAAGGTTTCATGGCCATTATCAAGTAGAGAGGTTCTAGCACATTATTTTGCATTTGAATACTTCGAAGACGGGCTAGTTGTTGTGCTTCTTAATTCGGTAAAGTAACAGTTTTTGTCCCATTCAACCAAGACACATGGCTCTCTAAATTGAAAAGTAACGTTATATATTGGCTTTCAGATCTCCGATTCAGAGACCATCCATATAAGTACACATGGTTTCACTGGAGATGGAATACCTGATGCACGGGATGTAGTGAGGATTGATGTAGTGGGAGGTTTTGCAATACAAAAAGTGACTGCAGACAGGAGCTACTTCCGGTAAGTTGTATCGATCTTCATTTCTTTTCCAATTACTTGCACTTGATAGCTATGCTGCTTTATGTGAATGGTTTTGTAAGATATGGTGCCAACGCGAATAAAAATTATGACAATTTTGAACCTAACTGCAATTAATTTCATGTCACATTCTGGTATTAATCAATTTCCTCCTTACGTGCATGTGATTAGGAGAAGGAAATAAACAAGCTTGCAATATTAACTTTGTCGTTGAGATAGCATCTGTTAGAAAACTGCCATTCTATTGTGGGTATTATTAAATTTTCAGAACTTGGGACCGGCTATGAAAAACATGGTCCGAGTTGAAGACTGTCTTGTGAGACAAAAAAAACTCTCCTTATGTTTGCTTTATATTTTTTCTGTGCCATTGACAAATTTAAAAACAATGCAAAGTTACTTGGACGCTTAGCCCCTGCTTGGTTTAATTAAAAATCAGATTTTTGGTAGATTTTGATAAAAGTTGATGAATGTGTGGTTGAAAAATTGATAAAAGTTCTGGTCCCATGAAATGTAGTGGTTGAAAATTGAGTTTGAAGAAAAATGAGTTTTAGAAAGTGAGGGTCAAACAAAGGTTTAATGATTTTAAGATGGCATATACAATACATACAGAATGATAGTGTCATATTCTGCTGTCTAATGTGTAGGACTTTTCTCTATCCCAAACTCGTATCATACTTCAAGTTACTGCAGGACAATTGCAAACATGGATATCAAATTGGACTTTATTCCTCCAGCATTCATCAATTTTATCTCAAGGCAGCTCATAGGTAGCGGTTTCAAGCTCTATAAAAAGGTTAATTCTGATTTATGACAGTTCTACTCACAAGATTAATTTGGTTATTGCATGGATATGCCACTGTTCTATGATGCATCGACACGGACACGTGTGTCGGACACGATACGTGTCGGATACGCCGACACGCCATTTTTAAAAAAAGTACAGACGTGACACGTCATCGACATGTTGATTAAATTCTTAAAAATTATTTATTTATATAGTATAAATTTAGTTTTATACTTGTTATTAATTTTTCTTGTTGAAATCTTTTAAACATGAGCACTTATTTGTTACTTGCTAATAACTTTGAATTAACAATATATAATATTTCTAATATAAAAAGAAAAATGATTATGTTAGAGTGTCTGAGAAGTGTCGTTATGACTCCTGT
>CAIGRQ010141020.1:0-16213 GCA_903798375.1 Fraxinus sp. D2006-0159
TTTTTTAAACGCTGCAAAAGGCGGTCTACCGCAGCGTTTAAAAAACGCTGCAAAAAGTCTTCCCTCAACGGCAACACCAGCCTTCGCAACACTTGGAAAAACGCTGCAAAAGGGCTTTTGCAGCTTTTTTGGCCGCTGCAAAAGCCCCTTTTTGGTGTAGTGGGGCCAAGCACTCGCCACAGCCACCCTGAATGCCTTCCCAACATTGGCTTATGAGGACGTGCCGACCTCTAATACTCACATAAGTCAGCTTACGCAGCAGGCTCCCCGCAGGGGACGAGGCCCAGAAAGAGGCTCAGGGCCTCGGAACAGGCCAAACCCTCAAGATTATTGTACCTACCATCACTTATACAGCCATAACACGGCTGATTATAGGGATATTGCCCAACATCCCAGGTGGATGGACTCTCGAAATGACAGTCGAGATAATTCTCGCCCCAGAAGTAGGTCTCCTCCGAGGTACGACCAGTGGCCCAGAGGAGATGAGGCCACTCTTCGTCATCGAGAAATATTACCTCGACGAATAAGGGGATGCGAAAGTGGCAGGAACATGAATGGTCAACAGTAAAGAGACCATCGAAACCACCACAAAAATGCTCCAATTCACGAGATCGATACTGATTTCGGAGGCCCCTACGTCAGCGGAGAAACAAGGAATTCTCAAAGGAACTATGCCCGGGAAGCGAAAGGACCTTCACTAACTAGCTACATCATGGATAATAGTTCCCGAAAGAACCAGTCCCGTCCTATCGTGTTCACTTACAAGGATTCAGAGGGTGTTCACTACCCCCATTGTGATGCCCTAGTTGTAAGAGCCGTGGTGGCTTAGAACAGATTAAAGTGAATGCTGGTGGATAACAGTAGTTCAGTCAACATACTCTTTGGATCCACTTTCGACAAAATGATGTTGGACCATGAGCTGACCCCCACCAACACTCCATTATACGAATTCATGGGGGATAGCATAATCCTGAGAGGAAAAATCAAGCTTACCGTAGAAATGGGATAGCCTCGTTTATCAATTTTGAACTTTATGGAATTCTTGGTGGTTGATAGTAGGTCTGCCTACCATGGGGTGTTGGGAAGACTCGCTTTGAAAGAACTTGGAGCTGTCACTTCCATCCACCACCTATGTATGAAGTTTCTAACTAACCAGGGAGTGGCAACTATAAAAGGCGACCAAATAGGAGCTAGAGAATGTTATCTAAACGCCGTGAGAAAGGCGGAACCTCGAGACTTGAATATGGTTCTAGGGGCAATGGGCTTGGATTCTTCTTTGAAGTCGTCTGCCTATGTCGAACTTGACACCCGCATAATTGAAGTCGAATCCCAAACTACCCCAATGGAAGAATTAGAAAGTTTCCATGTTGACCCGACCGATCCCACCAATCTGCTACAAGTAAGTCGAAGCCTCGTAGCAGGTTTTAAAGAGAGGCTTAAGGAATTTCTATGCAAGAACTACGACATCTTTGCTTGGAGGCGTGAGGATATGGTGGGCATTGATCCAAGAGTTAGCTGCCACCACCTAAAAATCGATCCCAAAGTTGCCCCTCATCGACAAAAGAGAAGAGCCCTAAATCCAGAGTGATATGTAGCCCTTAAGGAAAAAGTGCAGAAGCTAATCAAGAATGGTTTCATTAGAGAGGCCCTCTATCCGAAGTGGGTCTCCAACTCGGTCCTAGTAAGGAAACATAATGGGAAATGGAGAGCGTGCATCGATTTTTCTGATCTCAATAAAGTATGCCCTAAGGATAGCTTTCCATTTCCAAGAATAGATCAACTAGTGGACTCCACTGTAGGACACGAATCCTTGAGCTTCAGGGATGCCTACTTTGGTTACAACCAAATTCCCATGTACCCAAGCGATGAGGAACATACCTCTTTCATCACCGACCGTGGGCTTTACTTCTATAAGATGATGCCTTTCGGGCTGAAGAATGCTAGAGCTACTTACCAAAGGCTTGTAAACATGATGTTTGCTAACTTACTTGGCAACACAATGGAGGTCTATATAGAGGACATGTTTGTAAAAATCCTAAAGGTTGGTGATCACATATCCCATCTCAACAACGCATTCTAGATATTACAGAGGTATAACATGAGGCTGAACCCCCTCAAGTGTGCATTTGAAGTTGCGTCAGCAAGTTCTTAGGATACATGGTCAACCAGTGAGGCATAGAGGCTAACCCCGAGAAGATTCAGGCGTTAGTTGAAATGACATCCCCATAAAGCCTAAAGAAGTGCAGAGTCTAACTGGTCCGATGGCTACCTTAAGCCACTTCGTATCTAAAGCAACCGACAAGTGCCTTCCATTCTTTAAAATATTAAAGGGGGCAAGAGATTCCAATGGAACGAGGAATGTGAAGAGGACTTCTAGGAGCTGAAGAAGCATCTGGGACAGGCCCCCTCCTATCGAAACCCAAGCCTAGAGAACATTTGCAACTATACTTGGCTGTCTCCGACGAGGCCATAAGTGCTGTCCTTGTAAGGGAGGAGGGTTCGACTCAATTGCCAGTCTATTACATTAGTAAAGCTCTATTATCTCCTGAGACACGTCACCCGATATGGAGAAATTGACTTTGGCATTGATAATGGCATCCCGAAAGTTGAGACCTTATTTCTAAGCCCACATGATTTACGTGCTAACCAACTTCCCACTCAGGCAAGTCTTACAAAAGCCTGATGCCTCAAGGAAATTGTTGAAATGGGCAGTGGAGTTGAGTGAATTTGAAATCTTCTTTAAAGCACGAATAGCCATCAAGGGCCAGACCTTAGCAGACTTTGTGGCTGAATTTGCCAATGTCCCTGAAGTGCACGAAGTAACGAAATCCCCTAAGCCTCTCACCTGGAACCTATTTGTAGATAGCTCTTCCGGTGATATGGGCTCGAGTGTAAGGGTGGTGCTGGTGAACCTTGAAGGGCACAAATTGAATAGTACTGTACGATTTGGATTTAAAGCCACCAACAATGCAGCTGAATACGAGGCCTTCCTTGTCTGACTAAGGCTGGCAAAGGAAATGTAAGTAAAGAGGCTACTCATCAATAGTGATTCCCAACTTGTTGTAGGTCAAGTAAATGGCAGCTTCGTGGCTCTTGACAAGGCCAGGGCAACTTACCTAAAATTAGTAATGAACTTACTTCCCTCTTTTGAAAAATTCGAGTTAAGTCAAATCCTTCGCATGGAGAATGCGCATGTAGATGCCTTATCCAAGTTAGCGAGCAGTAAGGACTCAGAGCTATTGACAGTGGTACCGATGGAGCACCTGTTGAGGCCATCTACTTCCAAAGAAGAGGTGATATGGGTCGAAGAAACCCCAACTTGGATGCAGCCTCTCATATCCTACCTTAAGGATTAAACCTTTCCAGACAACAAAGAAGAAGCCTACAAGCTAAGGAGGAGGTCCGCCCATTTTATGTTGGTGGACGACGTCCTTTACAAGCGGGGGTTCTCTTCACCTTTTCTCCGATGTGTAGGAGGAGAAGAAGCTGACTATGTGCTTCGGGAGATCCATGAAGGTATTTGTAGCAACCACTCTAGAGGGCTCGCCTTGGCAAGAAAGGCGCTCAGGCAAGGATACTATTGGCCCTCTTTGAAAAAGGATGCCCTCCAATTTGTTCGCAAATGTAACAAATGCCAACGTTTCTCCCATGTCCAACGACAATCCGCCCAAGAGCTTACTGTGGTGTCGAGCCCCTGGCCCTTTAGCAAATGGGACGTGGACCTTATAGGTCCATTGCCGAAGGACCAAGGAGGCGCCAACTTCGCCATTGTCGCAATTTAATACCTCACTAAGTGGGTAGAGGCCAAGCCCATGACAAAAATCACTGAGGCTAACACTTCAAAATTCTTGTGGAAAAATATAATATGTCTGTTCGGCATCTCCCACTTAATAGTTTCAAATAATGGGAGTCAATTTGACAATAAGAAGGTCAGGGATCTTTGCGAGGAACTAAAGATTAAAAAACACTTCTCTACCTCCCATCACCCTCAGGCTAATGGCTAAGTCGAGGCTATGAACAAAACCATAAAGCACACCTTGAAGAAGAAATTGGATACGGCTAAAGGCACATGTGTTCCGAACCACGAGCAGGACGCCAACTGGTGAGACTCCTTTCTTCATGACCTATGAAGCTGAAGCTATGAGCCCGGTGGAGATAGGACTACCCTCCTCTCAAAGATTGTGCTTCAACGAGATATCAAACGACGAGCTTAGAAGATGCGAGATTGATTTTCTCGAAGAAAAGAGGGATGACTCCCAGTAGAAGCTAGCAGCTTACCAAAGGAAGATGACCCGTTATTATAGTGCTAAGGTAAAAAGAAGGTCCTTCCGGATAAACAACTTGGTGCTTCGCAGGGTATTTTTGTCCTAAAAAAACCAGGGATGGGCACTCTGGGACCTAATTGGGAAGGGCCTTACCGTATTGAAAAGGAGATACGACCTGGCACCTACTGGATCAAAGATATGGATGGCAATGTCCAACCTCATCCATGGAACATGGAGCATCTAAGGATGTACTATCAGTAAATATAATCTACGACTGGATGTTCTTCCCAACCTCTGTAAATAAATAAATGCTTTATGTTAGGAAAATCTTCAAGCGCGAGCGCTTCGAAGGAGAGGTTGGATTCCAAAAGGAACCACTTCGCCTGAACTCCGAAGCGTACAACACATGCCTCCCTTTGGGGAGGCTGAATGCCTTGGACGAACCATCCTCCAAGCACAGGAAGCGTGGGCACCTCGGAGGAGAGGTTGGATTCCGAAAGGAACCACCTCGCCTAAACTTCGAAGCATACAACACATGCCTCCCTTTGGCAAGGCTAAATGCCAAGGGAAAAGCCTTTGCTTGGATGAACCATCCTCAAAGCATGGAAGTGTGGGCGCCTCGAAGGAGAGGTTAGATTTCGAAAGGAACTACCTCATCTGAACTCTAAAGCGTACAACACATGCCTCCCTTTGGCGAGGCTGAACGCTAAGGGAGAAGCCTTTGCTTGGACGAACCATCCTCCGAGCATGGAAGCATGGACGCCTCGGAGGAGAGGTTGGATTTCGAAAAGAACCACCTCACCTGAACTCCAAAGCGTACAACATATGCCTCCCTTTGGTGAGGCTGAACTCCAAGGAAGAAGCCTTTGCCTAGATGAACTATCTTCCAAGCACGGAGATGTGGACGCCTCGGAAGAGAGGTAAAGGCCAAAAGGGACCACCTCGCTTGAACTCCGAAGTGCACAACACGTCTCATTTAATTATCGGAACATTCAAAGATTTCAAAGCGCCTCATAAAGCTGGTTGACTAGTTACAGTTAAGATGTTTCAAGTTATTCAAGTTAACATATTTTCAAGTTCAAACGATCCATTCAACGTTCAAAACATTTTAACTAAAAGCTCAAAATTGAAGCCCCATTTAATTATGGGAATTCACCCCAGCAGAGGCTCAGATTACGTGTTTTATAATTTATTTAGACAAGTACATTGTTGACGACCAATTACTTAGAAAGAAAAACAGGAAAATGCAAACAATGTGAATTTCATTCATTATTAGAAGAAGTAATTACATAAAGACACCTAAAGCAATGTAAAAGTTTACAACTACTTGGAGCTAGGGGATGGGAGAGCTTGGGCTTTGCTGGCATGAACATCGGAGGGGGCTTGCGCCTCGTTAGTAGAAGCCTCCAGTAAAGGGCGAAGCGGCGATACTCTTCGGTGAGATGAAAGTTAGCAATGTAGTTCTTCACTGCGATCTCGCCCGCTTCAAGAACATCGGCCTCGTATTTCTTCACTTCTGAGGCGTACCACCTTATTTGTTCCTCCATGATCTTGTTGGAGTCCCTACATCCAGTAAGCTCTAGGTTTACCTTCTCCAGGGCCTCAGCAGTGACCTTCTGGTGGTTATTAGATCTTTCAACCTTTTTAGTCAACGCGGCCACCTCACCCTGAAACTCATGAACCTCTTTCTTCAAGACCTCAATTTCAGAGAGAGCAAATTTTAGCTTGGCCTCATCCTCCACCTTTTGGGCCCTCAACTCAGCAGCCTTCACCTTCGCCTTTACCTTCTTCAACTCAGCAGCCTCCGCTTTCACCTTCCTCAACTTTGCCTCCACTATTTTCACCTTCTCAAATGAAGCTCTGTTCCTTTGTTGGATATCGACATCATTGTTTGGCACTCAAGAGCCGTCCCAAAGGCCCGGCAGTTTGGCTCACCAAAGTGGCTGTGAGGTCCAGGCGTTACAGGTAGCCACGTAATTCTGCTACCTCTCGTTCTAGAATTTGTGGAACGCTTCGATGGCACCTCTCGCCTCAAGTGGTAGCATTTTAACTTCCCAGGGGCTATTTTATTATCCCTACCTCCCAAGAAGTTCCCAGACTTCCCTAGGGTTCTTTCAGCTGGGGCCTCCTTGGTAGCCTTAGAGGGTAATGTATCCTTCTTCTCCTCCTCACTGGCCTTTCGAACTAGTACCCCCTTGGTAGCATCGATTGAGGATTGTAGAAGTTTTGACTACTTGGAAGCTCCTTTTCCACCTTGGGACACAAAGGTCCCAAAATTTGCAAAAGACTCGCTTGTGTGTGCCAGTTTCCTCTTCTTTTGAGGTTCCTCTGCCACCTCTTTGCCTCTATCAACCCTAGACTGGTCTTCTTTAGGAGCTTCTTTTGATGCCTTCTTTAGGGCTTCTTCCTTGGCCCCCTCTTCAGGCTTATTCTTGCTAAGGCGTTTAAGCCTCGCCTTCACTTGTTTAGTTCCGAAGGAGGAGGGTTTCAGAGCCTTAGTACCAATTGTGGTAGTGGCTCTCATAATACTGGCCATGTCCGATAGAGGATACTCCTTGGCAAATTTATTTGCAAGTATCAAGGCAAAGGTTACAATCACTGATGCCAAGTAAACTACTAAATTTACCACTGCGACCTCTTACCCTTGGGGGCCATCAGTCTAAAATCAATAAAATATTGTTTTCTTTCCAAAAGATGGACGAAGCTCCGGAGCCTCGTAGACCATTTGTAAATGTCTTCAATGACACCCCACTCAGCTTCGGAGAGCTCGTACCTAGTACTGAAATCTGTAAATACACAAGTGGAAGGGTTTGCATCCACAAACTTAGCATAAACATCAAAGCCATAAGACAACACTCACAGGCTTCGTAGTACTAGGTCGGCACAGTATAAGCTGGGACGGCATCTCCCTCAACCAGTTGGCACCTGTCCCTAACCCAGAACCAGGACTCCTTCCATCCCTTGATAGCAGTGTTGAGTCCAACTACGATAGGTTAGTAGGACCCCCAAGGGGTGATGTAGTACCATCCCTTAAAGTCGTCCTTTTCTACGACTCTAGCATGAAACATGATTTCGAAGACATGCAAAGCCATGTCCTCGCCTAGAGAGACCTCTTTCCACAAGAAGTATGCCCCAACTACCTGGCTCCACCCGTTCGACAAAATTTGGGTAGGGGATAACATAAAGGTCCTCAACACCGCCCTAAAAAAGGGGTGCAGAGGCAGACGCACACCAGCTTTGAGCAGGTGTTCACTAAAAGCTACGCATCCTGACCTCGAAAAACAGGTTCGTTCGTGAGGCTCAGGAGCTATCAACTCTACATAATAGGGTATGCAGTAAGTTTCCCTAAACTCAGCTAATTTGGAAGAAGTAATCCAAGATGGGATTTTTGCTGCCCCATAACCCGCTTCGTAATCTATGGGCTTCTCCGTCATACTATACCACTCATTCGAGGCCCCCGACACAGACTCCTCCCCATTCCTAGCTACTGTAATGGCCATAGACGCTTCAGCGGACATGATAAATAAAGGGAAAAATAGAAAAGTACAAAAATTTTATGAAAGTTGAAAAATCCTTTCTTTTCACTAAGAAATACCTAAGGTAACAAGGATCTAGATGACTAGGGGAAAATGGTGGCCGGAGTATTCGCCGGTAGCAAGAAAATTTGGAAGGGTTTGTTGAATATTTCGCAAAGATAGTGTATCAAGGGTGAGATTTTGGCTTTTATACGAAGTGAGGGTTCAACCCTGGCCATTGGATAAAACCCCAGTTGATCTGAAGCGTCTAGATTCCGATCGATCTACGCCGTAGAATTCAAACGGTTTATATTTTTAACGCCTCAGATTTGTGCGTTCTTACCATAATGAAGCTAGGCGCGTGGCTGTTTTCCCTGAAATCACACACGTTAATGATTAGCCATCATTGTGTATTAAGTGCAAACGGCCGTACGCGTATTGGGAATAGTTTCGATGCAGCCGCCCACCTTGGAAATGCATGAAACCATCAAATCATGTGCACCGATATCCATGACAATTAATTTGCATATCTGCTTTTGTAGTTAATCCCATCGCTTCAGTATCTGAAAAACTCCATTCCCAGAGGCTCAGTTTTATTACGAACTCGCCTATACTCGAATAGGATTCCAGCCTCGGCCAGTTCTATTATGAACTCGCCTCTGCTCCAAAAGAATTCCAACCTCGGCCAGTTCTATTATGAACTCGCCTCTACCCTAAAAAAATTTCAGTCTCGGCCAGCTCTATTACGGACTTACTCCTGCTTCAAATGCAACCTCAACAGCTTTATGCAGCAGTCACATGTTTTTGTTATAGAGTAAGCGAGTATGTCACCATAAATTCCACGCCCAGTATAAATAGCTGCGCCTGGACTTGGGGGACTAATATCACCATAAAAAAAAATAAAAATACTAAAGTCCACGCATGACATAAATAAACACACATGGACTTGGGGGACTATTGTTACGGCCCACATATAAAGTGCTACCACGTGGCATCATAACTAAGCCGTGTGACCTTTTCCGAGGCCCTACCACTTTCGAGGCACTATGGATTTGAGGCTCTGTAGCTAAGACGGCCCACGTGCGTAGATGTGTTAATGATGAAGATCTTTATTTGAATGACTGATGTGACCTTTGAGGAAAGTATATTTATGTCCTGTCTTGTTAATGTAAAAACATTTAATGCCTTGTTAGACTAGTAAAGTCAACTTGACGGCTAGGATTTGATGTCTTGGCCGAGGAGATGAGACCATGTGTAAATTGATCCAAAGGTCACCATTTAATTTGTAATACTACAAATATCCCACCATGTAACAATTAAGGACTAATGAAACTTCAAATACAAAAAGCAATATCATTCTCTGGTCTACCATCATATTCTAACTATAGATCATGTTCTCTATCAATTGGTTTCTTATACAATCGTGACCCGTTTATCTCGTCGGAGTCCGAACGGTGACGTCTCGTGGCATTGACTCCTCCCACGTTCAATTTCTGGAGCTATCTTGACCGTCGATCGGTACTAACATGTTGGATTTGGCTTATATGTGCACGAGTGGGCCCAATATTTGTTGGCAACATTTTTTGGAGTCAACATATTTAAATATAAAAAGCAATGAAAGCTTAAAGATACACTTTAAACTTATTACTTGGGATGAATGGTGTACTTTGCGTAGAGGTGAATTCCACTTGTATGAATAACGAACCAAGTGGAAATTATGTAGCAATTTCCACCAAAAATATGACAAAATTAAGATTTTACTTGCCAACATTATGCACGTTGACTAAGACGCACTTCTTGAGGTACAACACATATTTAGCACGTTGGACTAGATAATACATTATAGCACAACTAACAAGTTCTGCTAAGCGCCTCTTTCTTAATCACATCCTAAAAGTTGTTCGTATTTTTGTGTATTTGTACTTCAAATCATTGGCTGTAAAATTCTAAAATGTTGTACTATGTCAATACATCAAAGAAATAAATAGTTCATAAGCAATTTTTCGTTGGAACTCGTCAAAGTCTTTTGGTAATGTTTAGAATACGTAGATAATTGTCTTCCTAATTGACTATATATGGACATCAATAGAACTGCAAAATGGCTTTATTTCACTTTCGACTGAAATTTCCATAGGATTTCAACAACATTATCAATGAATTTTCTATGTGGGAATAGCACAAGTAAAATGAAATTTGCACCTAACAAGAAATCAACAATATTATTAACAAATTAAAGCAAAACAAGACAATCTATCATTAACCTATGTTCAACGAGATGAATAACCAATCAAGCAAAAACTTTTCCCGCGTGATACCTGGTATGCCATCCAAGGAAGATCAAAATATATCTTTGTTGAGGTTATTCATAGGCGTACTTGTTATGCTTTATCCAACGAGGCTCAAGTATGACCACATGAAAGCTATATAACAAGCAAACTCAGGCTAGCACTCTACATTACTTTGCCTACTTGGCCAATATGTCGAACCCCCATGAAGAGGCTGAACCCTCATGGATGAGGTGTTGCAACCCTAATCCGAGGTGAATAGCCTCTAGGCGTATGAGGCACATGCTCTATAAGATCTTCTGTAATTGATTAATGTGACCTTTTTGCAGTAGCGACTCTACCAAGTCAACTTGTTAAGTCTACTCCTTATATGCTAGGCTTAGGGCATAGGGTGACTAATGGTCAGAAATATTAAATGCATCTGAGTTTATAACTAATAGAATGAGGTCTACGGCGAGGCATTTCGATGTTTAAGATGATGTCAAATGTGTCTTCATCCAACGTTATCATTTCTTATTTTCCATTATAAAATCTCACACTTTGTGCAATTTGAATTGCAATTTTACACACTTAAAAAGTACGGGTGATGTATTTTCATTATTTTTTGTATAGTTTAATAATTATGATGGTTGGCTAGGTTTTTCAATTGTATTGGATGAATGTTGAACCCTATTTACATTTATTTTAATTCAAGACATCAATTTAGGAATTTCGTGTTATTATTTGATTGATTTTGCATTCTCATTGACCTATTTGATTGTTTAATCACCAATTAGATAGTAAGTTGCTTCTTGTAGTGTAGGAATATTCACAATAATCATAGAACGCGTAAAAATCAACACATGGACAATATGTATTAGAAATAATATCTATGACATGTGCAATCATGTGTGATAAATCTTGTGAACCAATGCATGTCTTTCATATGAATTCGGATTAGGAATATGATTAGATTTTGTTGAACATATGTTTAATATATCTTGAAAAAGAATATTGAATAAAAGTAGATTATCGATTGTCTTGAATGCATGAATTTACTAGATTACGAATTAAAAATTAAATTTAATGACAATAGGGGGATTTACGATTCCAATACAAACATTCACATATTAGATAAACACTTTNTAAAAGTGGATTATCAATTGTCTATAATGCATGAATTAACTGAATTACGAATTAAGAAATGGATTAAATGGCAATAGGGGGATTCACGATTCCAATACAAACATTCACATATTAGATAAACACTTTATTTGCTTTATTAGTTTAGGGTTAGTATAAATAATTTACGAACCAACTCTTTTGATTCATCATATTTTGAATTTAATAGTAGCTATTAAATTATAAATTAGACCTTATTTCCCGTGGGAACGATACTCTTTACTCACATATTTTATTATTTGTAAACGATCATGTACGCTTGCGGGTTTCACATGGACATCGAGCATACTGCCATTTTTGCGCATGTGATCTAAATTCGTTGCTGAAAACTGATAAAGCATTAAGGCTACTGGATAGAGTAAGGTTTTACATAGAATTCAAGGAAGATGCTTGCTTTGCTTAAACTTTGCAATCAAAATTCCAGTCAAGCCTTACTATATATATATATATATATATATATATATATTATCATTCATACGAAAGCAAGACTGATAATTCAAATTGAACTAAATACTGAAGGGCGGGGAGGGACGGGAACTTCAGCAACTCCTTCAAGCATCTGAGTAATTCTTCTCATGGGAGGCCTTATTGAAGGATCCTCTTGAATGCACCAAATTGCCACCATCACTAGCCTTTCTACACTTTTCATGTCATTCATTGCTTCCTCATCATTTTCCACCATTTTGTTTAGTTTCTTTTTGCTGTAGCAGTCGTAGGCCCAATCGATTAGAACCTCCTCTTCTTCTCCCATTGCAAATACAACACTTGACTTGCAGCAAATAATCTCGAGTAACATCACTCCAAAGCTATAAATATCGACTTTCACAGTGATAGATGCTTTCCTAAACCACTCGGGGGCAAAGTAACCTACTGTCCCTCTAATGTTTGTTCGTGCTGCTTGACTTTGCTCGGCCAACAAAAGTTTTGCTAATCCAAAGTCAGATATCTTAGGCGTCAAGAACTCGTCCAAAAGTATGTTTTGAGGCTTCACATCACAGTGGATTATCTGCGTGCTGCATTCTTCGTGTAAGTACATCAGACCTCTTGCAATACCACATACGATCTGCATCCGTTGGTTCCAATGAGGTCTGGATATCCCAAAGAGAAGGGAAGCCAAAGATCCATTACTCATGTATTCATAAACCAAAAGCCGGTTTTCTCCTTCATCGCAATAACCTAGTAAAGTGACTAAATTCTTGTGGTGAGTCCGTCCAATTGCATTTACTTCTGTTTTGAATTCTTTTTCACCATCTGCTTCAACCTTATTCAGCATCTTAACAGCGATATATCTCTTCGGAATTGATGGAGTGACACCTTTATAGACCGTTCCAAAAGCTCCCCGGCCTAGTTGCTGCTTGAAGCCTCCAGTTGCCTCCTTGAGTTCTTTGTACGTGTAACTTCTCAACCCAAATGTAGTTGAATCAAACTGTAAATTCAACATCTTCTTGTGATATACAAAGAAAACAGCAACTATTATAGTTAACAGCAGAAGAAAATTTAGGAACACAGAACTGCCAAGAAGTAGTGATCCAACAAGAACTAAAGTAGACTGATCTTTTCTTTTGAAACAAAGGTCTGTTATGTTGCCTTTTGGGACCTTAATAAGGGCAGTTCTGTTCAAACCTCTGGATTGTCTTCCATTTGATAGGGGAAACTTTTTCTTCCAACAATTGTTCATATCATATATAGCAGCTGCACAAAAACAGTCCCGGAGGCAGAATTCTTTACACATATCCTTATCTACTTGTGATCCAGTCTGTAGTTCATAATCAGTTAAGGGCCAGTCAGTTTCATTCAATTCCTTGAACTCTATGAACTCCATGTTCAATTCCCATCCATTTTGCCGGCAACTAGGCAATTGAAAATTTGGCTTGCAGCCTTTCAACATATCAAATGAGTCAACGGGAGAGTATCCTTCCGGGCAGAGACATTGTGGCTTTCCATTTGAGTTCACAGAATAGCTATTAAATCCACAAGCCCCGCTTCCTAGACCTCCCAAGACTGCTTTGCACATATCTTCTGGTATGCTTTGTACAGTAGACCAAGCCGATGTGCAACCTTTGGCATCAGCAGCATAATTCTTTCTTGGATGGTTATAGGCTCTGAAAACTCCATCAGGATCAATCCTTGCCATGTGGTAAAAATCCTGTGGTAAACCCATGTCTTTTTTCGTGATGTTTCTGTTTACCTTCCCGTCTTTTAAGTAGAGATAACCATCTACGTGGAACACAAGTTGAACATCAGGATTTGGGCGCACAGTATTACTAGCCCAATAAGCATTACTTGCACCTTCAGTTGGCCAAAATATAGGGTAAAGCACAAGATTTCCATCGCCTTGCATACTGAGCCGAAATTTTCCTTTTGTATAATTCGTCTCAGATTGGCGCGCATAAAGATTTGTACCCATGTTTATGTTCTGGCCAGGCAATATTGTATCAGTAGGCTCTCTGAAGCTCTCCCATGTGTAATTAGATTCTCCATTTATTAGCACAAAGTTCCCTGAATCAAGCATGGTAGCACAGGTGGTTCCACTGATAGTTGTAGCCGCCGTCCATATTTCCCCTCCTTGAGAACTGTAGAGAATGAGTTTCCCTTCATCTGTCAGCTCGACTGTTGATCGTTGAGGTACTGAAAACTCGTTTTTGGACCAAACAATAGTTTGTTCCGGTATTTTATTGAACCAAATGGCCAACAAGAAGAGATCTTCATTGTCAGATGGAGATCTCTGAAGACGCCTAAATCCAAAGGCAAACTCACCTGAAGGCGAGCTCCACGGGCTAGTGTCTTCAGTAGTTAACGAGGAGCCCAACTTTAATTTGCACTCGGATTGGCCTGCAGCGAAAATGGCTGAGAAGAGAAGAAACACTGATATGATCAAGAATGAATTAACCTGTAGAGATGGAAATGCCATTTCTATATCAAGAACAAACAAACCTTGATGACACAATTGAGCATTTAAATTCTGAAAGGAAGAGGACACAATCAAGATTCTACTTGCCAACACCGAGTACGTTGACTAAGCCTATTTCTTGACGTGTTCTTTTTGTGTCTGTAAATGAATTTCTTGGAAAAAATAAGGAGGTATACTTAGTCAATCCATTCATATACAAAAGCCAATTGGTTTTGGAAAATTTTAATTGAACTTGTCAAAGTATTTATTAATATTTGTCAAGTCTACAGAATTGTCTTCCTTGTTGACTATGAATTTATAAAAACAGCTTGATTTCACTTTCTGCTGAAATTTCATTTGGATGTGGAAGACATTTCAACTGCTGCATTCTAGAGAGAAAATGCACAAACGAAGCGAAATTTTCTAGGGAGAACAATCAATCGAACATGATACAAATATAAATAGGCCTGGTATTCGGTCGGGTCCGGCCTGTTTGGGCCCAACCCAAAATTAAACGGAATCTCCAGAGGGCGTGTCCAATATGAAGTCACATGAATTACCCAGCCTGATAATCTATTAGTTCAAGATTTTTAACAAGCATTACCATTTCACCACTGTTTTGTTACTTGTAAATAGAAAAACCAAGTAAATTGCTCTAAAAACGTGGTCAAGCTCATTTACCTTCATCTGCAGTTTGTTCGAGGAGACTACAAAACTTTTTGCTCCAAGAAGAGTCAAAGCTTCTACTTTGATGTAGCACGAAACAAGGGATTTAAATGAAAACTTTAAGAATACAAGTTTTGGAATCCACCAAATTATGGAAAAATAAACTAACAAAAAATTATCAATGTAAGATGCCCAAAAACGAATAATTAATCTTTTATTTCTAAGAGCTTAATGAAAACCTCATTTAAGAACGAAAATTGAAAAGAATTCGAAATAAAGTAAATGACAAAAATCACACTAACACTTTAAAAGCAATTTTCCAAACCTAAACGAATAAAGATGGCTAAAATCCATCATATGTTAAGGAGAAGCGATGACTTCAATCCGGCTCATTGTTTTCTTTCCGAAAAGATATTTTGAATCCAAATCAGAGATGGATCGTCTGTTTTTACTCATTTTCCCTTTTCGATGCAATTGTTCTTCAATCCATTCAGTCATTTGTTTTACATCATTCTTTCTTGCCTATACTTGTGCTGAAATTTTTTACCTTCAATCCAAAAGCTTTCCCGAGCTTTACTGCCAAGCGACATAGTCCACCTAGCCTGATCACCCCCATGAAGACTTTCCTGGTTGATTCAATTTATGCCTCGTCATGGGAGTGGACCGTTATACCAGCACAGAGCAATGATGCAGCTAATTCCGGTGGGTAACTTTCGAATATCCTGAAGAAATTAATAGTAATCTCGTGCCTAAAATATGCTAAAAAATGTAACTAGAATATCCATCCTTAGTGATAGTACCATCCACTTCTATGTGATCCAATGTAAAGACTTTTCCAATAGAGCTATGGAATCTTTTATCACGATATTGACACACTCTGCAAGAATTAACATACGTGTTCCAACTCCAACGATCTTGTGTCTATTAGCCAGAGGAACCATAAACTAGTTAATAAGAGTCTGAATGCACGTTGGCATTGATTATCTGCTTTACATTAATTGATGCATAGCTTTTACACAGGCAATTGTAGATATAAAAAAAGAAATGAACAAATAATGGGTTATGTCAATTTAAATAATGAGCTCAATTAAACTAAAATCTTAAGCCCATAAAATTTTAGAAGTCCACCCTACTATTTTAAAATCCTCAATTATTCAATTATAATCAATTTAGTTGAATTAATTGAGTGGCTATCAAAATTGGCCACAAATTTCACCTATAAATAGGGTCGAAGGTTCATTACAAAGGAGGGAGAAAAGTGTAAAAGAAAATCACGAAGTGCTGAAGAAATCCTCACAACTCCAAGTCCGACAAACACGAAGAATGTGAAAATCTTCTTTAAATCAAGCAAATCGAAGAAGATCAAAGTCTTCCTCAAATCAAATCAAGACCAAGTCCGGCCAACACGAAGAAAATCAAAATCTTCTTCAA
>CAIGRQ010141084.1:0-13369 GCA_903798375.1 Fraxinus sp. D2006-0159
ATTACACTTTCTAGTTCCTTTACTAGCCTGTACTTTATCAAAATTACTTCCATCACAACCATAAAATAAGTATCCATTTTCCATCTAATAAAAACTTGAAATCATACTTCTACAAATACTTTTACATCTTGTTCCATCAATACATTCTTTCAAGTGAGTATTTTACCAACACAAGCATTTTCACAAATTATCTTCATTCAAGAACTCAATTAAAATTCTAGGGTTTGCCAAAAAATGGTACAACTTACCTTAAATCAAATGGAAGCTAACCAAACAAGAAACTTGAACTAGAAATCATAATCCTCTCCTTCCATTTGAAGTTTTCAGACCATATTAAAACCTAGAAATCAACATAAATAAATTTCGGTCTCTTGAAAAAAAATGGATAAATGGAACCCAAGATTAAGGACCTCAACACTTATCCCTTTTTCTTCTCTTTCCTTTCTTCCTATTCTTCCTTTTTCCTTCCCTTTCTTCCCCTTTTTCCTTTCTCTTCTTCTCTGCCCGATTTTCTAGCATGTTCTCTACGTGTGAGGTAAGAGAGATGGGTTGAAATGTCAAAGTTGTGGAGATTTTGCACCATAAGTCCTTTAACTTCCAATGTTATATAAGTAAGACCTCCACTTCAAATATAATGCATATAAAACCCTTATATATTTCCAATCATAAAATAAATCCCATGAAAGTAATTTAGTCCAATTAAGTCCTTATTGACCTTGACTTTGACAATTCCACCTTTGACTTTGATGAATTAAAATTGGGTTATAACAATCTTACCTCCTTAAAAGAATTTCGTCCTCGAAATTCAATGGACATCTGGTTAATTAGTATAGATGAGTATATTATGCACGCATCTGGTCCTCATTTTCCATGTAGCCTCTTCTACCGTCTAATTCCTCCAAATTACCTTGACATGTGAAATTGTCTGGTTCAGCTGAATTTACACCTTTCTGTCAAGAATTCTTACTGGCTCTTCTATATAGGTCAAATTCTTTTTCAACTGAATTTCTCGAGACTCTAGCACATGAGAAACATCGGCGATGTACTTGCGAAGCATTGAAACATGAAAACATCATAGATCCTAGATAATTCATCAGGCAAATCTAATCGATATGCAACTGGCCAATCCGCTCAGAAATCTGATAAGGTCCAATATATCTTGGACTCAACTTTCCTCATCTGTCAAATCTCAACACCCCTTACCAAGATGAAAATTTCAAAATTACTTTATCTCCAACTGCAAATTTGAGACCTCACCTGCGCCTATCTGCATAACTTTTCTGTCCATTTTATGCTATCCTCAAATTTTTTCTAATCAATTTCATATTTGCTGAATTTAGTTTAGAACTGCTTATCTCACAGAATCTGTAAAATAATTCTCAAGTGCTCGACATACTCATCACGACTGCGAGAATATAGCAATATATCATCAATAAATACAATCACAATTTGTCTAAACATGGTGAAGCACCATATTCATCAGATCCATAAATGCTGATGAGACACTAGTTAACCCAAATGACATCACCAGAAACTAAAAGTAGCCATATCGCGACCTAAAAGCAGTTTCCTGAACATCCACATCTCAAATCCTGAGTCGATGACACCCTGAACGCAAATCCACCTTAGAAAATACTGTGGCACCCCGAAGTTGGCCAAATAAATCATCTATATGAGGCAATGGTACTTATTGCGAACAGTCACTTTATTCAACTGTCTGTAATCCACACACAATGTACTGGCGCTCCCCAAGGAGTTGTACTAGGTCCAATGAAACCCTTATCAACTAAATCGTGTAACTGAATTTTCAATTCCTTTAGCTCAGCTGGGGCCATTCTGTAAGGTGTTTGTGAAATAGGAGTGGTCCTTGGGACCAATTCAATGGTAACTCAATTTCCCTGTTTGGAGGTAGTCCTGGAAGATATTTAGGAAAATTTCTTATCACTCGTATGTCTTCCAATTTCAACTTAGTAGTGTGGGTGTCATAGTGTACCCGGTTTATAGCTTGGCAACCTTTCTAAACAATCTACCAGCATCAAGTGTAGATATGATACATGAATGTAATATTCTCCGTTCACCACTACGAACAATTTCAAGATCTCCCGACCTTCTGAAAACTACCTCACTACGGAAACAATCAACTGAAGCATGAATTGCATCTAAGAAATTCATTCTCAGTATAACATTAAAATCTTGAGTATCAAGGGGAATCAAATTACTTGTCAACTCCCGATCATTATGAAGTCTATCCCTATCTTCCTTATATTCCTTATAATCAAACATCGCATAAGTAATTGAAATAATTGGAATTACTTAAATGTTAATTCCATTGATGCTTACGATATACAATCACATTGCTATATCTCAATCAACAAATCATCATTTTGTCCTCCACAATTTCTCATGCAAAACAAAACCAAACAAATGGTATTCGATGGGGTAATTTTTGTTTATTTTTATTTTTTTGGCAATTGGAACAAATGCTAGACCCAGTGGTAAAAAATTATCATTTTAATGGACAATTTTCATGAAAAATAAAGCCAAACGGACAACAAACTTTCAATATTTTCCAAATGAAAAATTATACAAATAAAACACAATTAATTACACTTCTCAATAAAACAAATTCTAGGCAATTACAATTCCCTGTAATTCCACTCAAATTCCACATTTGCAATCAAACGGACCCTTACTTTTTCTTGTTTGCCTTTTATATTATCATATAGTGGTTGGTAAAGATAGAGTCACATTCTGTTATAAGGGTCCGTTTGATTGCAAGAATGGAATTGAGTGGAAAGAAAATGAATTTCAGGGAATTAAGTTGTCCAGAACTTGTTTTTACTTAGAATTGTCAATTAATTATGTTTTATTGGTATAATTTCTCACCTGAAAAATATTAAAATTCTGGATCTTTTGGTGTTCGTTTGGCATTATTTTTTATGAAAATTGTCCATTAAAGGAATATAATTTGTTACAATTGCCAAAAAAAAAATTAGTCAATCAACACGTGCAAAAATGTGGAAATTGATTTTAATTTCCATCTTCCATGGAAAAGAAGGAGCAATAAAAAATGGCCTAATAATTTGGTTAAAACTCCTTTCGTCCTATTAGTGAGATGAAAAAAGAGCAATCAAATGTTTGAGAAATGAGAGTTTAAATAGCTTCTAAAGTTGTGGGCGTGATTTGGTGTCTTTGCATTTTGTTGTATTATGATTTGGATTGTTGAAAATAAATGTTTTTGTTTCATATGATTTGAGATTAATTTTAGTTTAGATTATATATCGGGTCACGACATGTGCTGGACTTATAAAACTATCAGCCAATAATGATGAATTTAATTTACTTTATGTGAGTATTTTAATGGGTTGGTGTAATTTGTATTGCTAAATTAGTATTTTTTTTAATTAAAAAGTTAAAAAACGGTTCGGTTCGGTTTTATGCGATTTTTGAAAATTGAGATCTAAACCAAACCATTTTGAAACGGTTTGGTTCGGTTTGAAGGAAAAAAACCGCGGGTCCACGTGGACCCGAACCAACGGTTTTGATTCGGTTTGCAGTTTCGCGATTTTTTGTGTGCAGCCCTAATGCCCATGTTTGAGCCATACTAATTTTTTTATTCTCATTCTTCTACTCATTTTTAACCACACATTTTTTAATAAAATAATATTTTTCATCATATCAATAACTTTTCCTTCTTTTTCAACCACACATTCTCCATCAATCTACTATTCCAAAATATATTTTTCCAAAATAATGTGGCTCAAACACATATGAAGAACATCATGAAAATAAGATCATAAGTTTACTTACTTTCAAGTAGATCTANCAATAACTTTTCCTTCTTTTTCAACCACACATTCTCCATCAATCTACTATTCCAAAATATATTTTTCCAAAATAATGTGGCTCAAACACATATGAAGAACATCATGAAAATAAGATCATAAGTTTACTTACTTTCAAGTAGATCTATTTGCACACAAAAAAACTGTAATCTAGGAAGTGTTTTCTTGATATGGCTTGAAATCTCAGATTTAGCCAACACTACCTTGCATAATCCTGTAAAACATCTCTAATTTTAGAAAGCCACATTGCAAAATTGAAAGTACTCATGATCTCTTTGAGCTAGATTCATCAACCTATCAAAGTTTATTTTCATTTTAATTTCATAAATGACAATTGTATTTGGTTATGCACGCTCTAATTTGTTCACCTCTTTCAAAATCACATTAACTTTCTCGGTGCTAGGCCGGAACAAATTGCTCTTGTGCTAGATCACCATTTTCTTTAGCTTCGGTGATTTCTCCAATAAAAGCTTAATGAGTGTCATCTCAGAAACTGCTCCGGTAATAGATAGTACATTTATTTCCAGAAGTTGATTGAAAAGTACATCTGAGTAGTCTTGCACTTTTAGAAAGTCTAGAATAGGACTTGCATTAGCCTTTTCCCAACTGAGAAGGCGTGCGAGAAGTGAACCAAAGAACTCAACGAAGTTACAATTTCCACAGTTAAGGTCGTCAACTGCATAATGATCGTAAGCAGTAACTGTAACTGCTACAAGATGTTGGGATCTCTTTATATAAATAGATAAACAAAAACATCGAAGATGAAAGAGTCTTAGCATAGGAGCATCAATTTCCAAGTTTTCAAATTCAATCGGAAAATCCAGTAACACAGCTGGATATCAAACTTTGTAGTACTTCAGCATCAATGTTGACGTCATACAATTCCAGCCTGATCAGTCTATTAAATCCTTTGAAGAGGAGGATTGATCAAACGAGCATAAAGTTTTAAATGTTTCAACTGTAATACATAAATAGTGAAGAAGGAATTTTGTATCCCAGACTGATTTCAAAGATGAATTCTTCAACACCATAATTTGATAAGACATTAATCATGTGGTCAATATGTGAACAGCCCTCAAGCTCCGGAATAACCAAACTAAACTTAGTTATGGGTCCCTGGTGACGTAAAAGAACCTGACAGCAAGAACTTCATAGTTCTCTCATTGTCCTCAAATTCTTGCAATCTCTTTGTTTCTTGCCACAATGTAACATCAAATATCAGATGAGGTAGTTTAATCCATTTATACCTCCATTGTTTTGAAAAGATACTTGTCTTTGCAACAACATCAAGTATTGTCAAAAACATTAGAATGTCATCACTGTTAATATCGTCCAATTATGGGATGATATATGTGATTATTCCGTAATTATTGTAATTAGGAGTGATTAGTGTAATAGTAGACGTGATTATTGTAATGGCTGATTTTCAGCCTTGTAATTAGAAACATTCACACTATTTATTGGAAGGAACTCTCACTCAGAGAGTTATTCAAAACCAAAGTCAACTGTGTTGACATGGTGTTAGAGCTTTAATCTAAAAGATGACTATTCTGGGTATTCTAATTTCTTGAGACTCACCTGGCGGATCACATCTCCATGGTAGATGCCGTCAAATTCGGGAGTCTCTATGTGGAGCTGTTGAGGGGATTTGAATTTTTACCTCTCTATGTCGTCGACTCCGGTTCTGTGCATCGGAGAAGATTGTGGTTGCAGGCGCTCGTTGTTGTCACCTCTATCTGTATCATCAATTTCGGCTCTTCGCATCGGAGAAGGTTGTGGTTGTCGACGCTTGTCATTGTCGGACATGATCATTTGGTGTCGAGGAGCTTTCGACGGTTTTGTGGTTAACACGAGAGAGATCGTGAGATAAGGCTTGAGGATTTGGGCTCCAGTGTTGTTTTTTGAAATTTATTTCTAATTGGGCCATACTATTTGGGTTTTAGGATTTGGGCTCCAGTTTTTAGGCTTGTGGTTGGTCGTCCTTTGAAATTCATTTATAAATTGGGCTAAATGAATTGGGTCCAGGGATTGTGTTTGTTATTGGATCCGCTTAATATTATTTCAATTTTTTTTTTTGTTTTAACAATGTTTATTGGATATTCAGATTTTTTGGCGTGAAGTTCACATATAAAAATTATTCTACCTGGGAATTTAAATTTCATTTATTCATTACTAGAAAAGAATTGTGGGGTCATATTGATGGAGGTGATCCCGCTCCCACGGATCCTAAAAAACTAGCAAACTGGAAGATTAAAGATACTCGGGTTATGACTTGGATTTTAGGGTCTATTGACCCTATGATCGTTCTGAATCTAAGGTCGTATAAGACTGCTAAACGTATGTGGGAATATCTGAAGAAAGTTTATCGCTAGGACAATACATCATGGCTATTTCAATTGGAGTCTTACATTGCTAGTTATACTCGAGGCGATCTATCCGTTCAAGAATAATTTTTTGGGTTTCAAACTTTGTGAGTCGAGTATACTGATATGATTTATGCGAAGGTACCAGATGCCTCTCTCGCTGCAATTCTAGAAGTTCATGAACAAAACAAAAGAGATCAATTTTTGATGAAGTTGCGGCCTGAGTTCGAAGCAACTAGATCTAACTTAATGAATCGCTTAATGAATCGCGATCTAACTCCTTCTTTGGAAGTGTGCTTCAGAAGTTACTTATGGAGGAGCAAAGCCTTACTACACATGTCACTTACTAGCAAGAAAAACTACCAATTAGTGCAATTTCCTATGTTGTTCAAAGGAAATGCTAGGGTAGAGACGTGCGGAAGGTCCAATGATTTAGCTGCAAGGAATATAGACATATTTTTGTCCACTGTACGAAGAAGTATTGTAACTATTGCAAGAAACTAGGGCATACAATTACAGAATACTCCACTCGACCTCATAATCATCATGACAATTCCTATTAGGCTACAATTGGTACTTCATCTTCCATTGCTAGTTATTCACATGTTCTTACTCTTGAGATGGTCCAGCTAGCAGATGAGTATTTCAGCATTTTCATTCTTATGGTTTCAAGGTAACGGTTCTCTACCATTATCATCATGGCTTGTTGATTCTGGTGCATCTAATCACATGACTAATTCTTCTGATACTCTTAGCAATATTCAGACATATAAGGGATCATCATACATTCAGTTTGCTAATGGTAGTCAGTTACCTATTCAAGTTGTTGGAGATGTTAATTCTTCTGTTAAAGATGTTCTCATATCTCCTACACTTTCCACTAGTCTTATATCTATACGTCAGTTGGTTGATAATGACTGTGATGTTCAACTTTCTCATGATGATTGTATTGTACAGGATCAGTGGTCGAGGAAAATACTCTCGAAGGGGCCTAAAGTTGGTCGGTTGTTTCCTCTACACTTTTTCATTCCACATGTTATATCTATCCCAGACTGATTTGAAAGATGAATTCTTCAACACCATAATTTGATAAGACATTAATCACGTGGTCAATATGTGAACAACCCTCAAGCTCCAGAATAACCAGATTAAACTTCGTTATGGGTCCTTAGTGATGTAAAAGAACCTGACAGCAAGAACTTCATTGTTCTCTCTTTGGCCTCGAATTCTTGCACTCTCTCTATTTCTTGCCACTATGTAGCCTCAAATATCATATGAGGTAGTTTAATCCATTTATACCTCCATTACTTTGAAAAGATACTTGTCTTTGTAGCATTACGTGTTGTTAAACACATTGGAATGTCATCACTGTTAATATCGTCCAATTATGGGATGATATATGTGATTTTTTTCTGTAATTATTAGGAGTGATTAGTTAAAAGAAAACCTGATTATTGTAATGACTGGTTTTTAGCCTTGTAATTAGAAACATTCACGCTGTTTATTGGAAGGAACTCTCACTGAGAGAGTCATTCAAAACCAAAATCAAATGTGTTGACATGGTATCAGAGCTTCAATCTAAAAGATGACTATTCTGGGTATTTTAATATTTTGAGACTCATCTGGCGGATCACATCTATGTAGTTACCGCCGTCAAATTTGGGAGTCTCTATGTGGTGCTATTAAGGCAATTTGAATTTTTGCCTCTCTTTGTCGTCGACTCCGGTTCTATGCATCGGAGAAGATTGTGGTTGAAGGCGCTCGTTGTTGTCACCTCTATCAGTGTCATCGACTTCAGCTCTTCGCGTCGGAGAAGGTTGTGGTTACCGATGCTTGTCATTGTCGGTCAGGATCTTCTGATGTCAAGGAGCTTTCGACTATTTTGTGGTTGACACGAAAGAGATCGTGAGATAAGGCTTGAGAATTTGGGCTCCAGTGTTGTTTTTTGAAATTTATCTCTAATTGGGCCATACTATTTAGGTTTTAGGATTTGGGCTCCAGTTTTTAGGCTTGTGGTTGGTTTAGCCTCCTTTGAAATTCATTTCTAAATTGGGACAAACGAATTGGGCCAAGGGACTGGACTTGTTATTGGATTTGCTTAATATTATTTCAATTGTTTTTTTCATTTTAACAATGTCTATTGGAAATTCAGATTTTTTTGGCGTGAAATTCACAAGTAAAAATTATTCTACTTGGGAATTTCAATTTTGTTTATTCGTTACTAGAAAATAATTGTGGGGTCATATTGATGGAGGTGATCCTACTCCCACGGATCCTAAAAAACTGGCAAACTGGAAGATCAAAGATGCTCGGGTTATGACTTGGATTTTAGTTCTGAATCTAAGGTCGTATATGACTGCTAAAAGTATGTGGGAATATTGAAGAAAGTTTATCACTAGGACAATACAACATGGAGATTTCAATTGGAGTCTGACATTGCTAGTTATACTTCAGGCGATCTATCCGTTCAAGAATAATTTTCTAGGTTTCAAACTTTGTAGGCTGAGTATACTGATATAATTTATGCGAAGGTACCAGATGCCTCTCTCGTTACAGTTCAAGAAGTTCATGAACAAAGGAACAGAGATCGATTTTTGATGAAGTTGCGGCCTGAGTTTGAAGCAAATCGATCTAACTTAATGAATCGCGATCCAACTCCTTCTTTGGAAGGGTACTTCGGGGAGTTACTTCGGGAGGAGCAAAGCCTTGCTACAAATACCACTTATCAGCAATACTAACTATCAATTAATGTAGTTGCCTATGTTGCTCAATGGAAAGGCAAGGGTAAAGACATGCCGGAGGTCCAATGCTTTAGCCACAAGGAATATAGACATATTTATGTCCACTGTGCGAAGAATTATTGAAACTATTGTAAGAAACAAGGCCATACAATTACATAATGCTCCACTCGACCTCAGAATCATCAGGCCAATGCGTACTAGGCTACAGTTGGTACTTCTTCTTCCACCGCTAGTAATTCACCTTATCTTACTCCTGAGATGGTCCAGCAGATGATTATTTCAGAATTTTCATCCTTGGGGTTTCAATGTAACGGTCCTCTACCATCATCATCATGGCTTGTTAATTTTGGTGCATCTAATCATATGACTAGTTTTTCTGATACTCTTAGCAATATTCAAACATATAAGGGATCCTCATATATTTAGATTGCTAATGGCAGTCAGTTACCTATTCATTCTGTTGGAGATGTTAATTCCTCTGTTAAAGATGTTCTCATATCTCCTACACTTTCCACTAGTCTTATGTTTGTAGGTCAGTTGGTTAATCATGATTGCGATATTCAATTTTCTCGTAATGACTGTATTGTGCAGGATCAGTGGTCGAGGAAGATACTCGCGATGGGGCCTAAAGTTGGTCGGTTGTTTCCTCTACACTTTTCCATTCCACCTGTTATTTCTATGGCTTGTAATAAAGTTAACAATAAAGGTGAAATATGGCACAAACGTTCAGGTCATCCTAGCCTGTTGTTTTGTCTCATTTAATAAACTCTGGTTTGTTGGGCAATAAAGATAAATTTTCATCTCATATTTTTTTTTTGATTGTTCCACGTGCAAATTAAGAAAAAGTAAGTCCATTTCCTTTCCTTCTCATGGTAGTCGTGCTGAAAAAAGTTTTTATTTGATTCATAGTAATGTATGGGGTATGACTCCGGTTATAATGAAAATAACCAAAAGCTCTACCCTCCATCTCTATCTCATGCACATTATAAATAATTGGTTACATTCATTGATGATTATAGCAAGTATACCTGGTTTTATTTTCTTCGTTCTAAATCTGAGACGTTTTCTGTATTTCAACAATTTGTAGCTCAAGTTGAAACTCGATTTTCTTCGGCTATTAAATTGCTAAGGTCTGATTTAAGAGAAGTATATATGTCTCTAAAATTTAATGATGTCCTTCGTCAAAAGGGGACTGTCTCCCAACATTCTTGTCCTTATACACCGGAGCAAAATGGTGTTGCTGAACGGAAGAATCATTATCTGTTAGATGTGGTTCATACATTATTACTTGAATCCTTAGTTCTACCTAAATTTTGGGTCGAAGCTTTATCTACGACAGTCCATTTAATTAATCGATTGCCTTCTAGTGTTCTGAAATTTGAAACTCCTTATTATCATATGCATCATAAGCATCCAAACTACATTTACATGCATACCTTTGGTTGTGTACGTTTTGTTCATTTACCTCCTCGTGAATGCAACAAACTTTCCATTTAATCTGCTAAATGCACATTTATGGGTTATAGTGTTTCTCATAAAGGCTGTGTTTGCTATGATCCATGCTATAATAGATTTCGTATTTCTTGTCATGTGGTTTTCTTTGACAATCAATATTTATTTCCCACTCATGTTGAGTCTTTATCAAAGATACATGCTCTTCCACACTTTGATGAGTTATCTTCTACTCCTAAATGGTTCAAACCTGGATTTGGGTATGAACGACGACGCAAAACTTTCTCTCATTGTGAGCCTGACTTGCCATCTGAGACTACACAGACATTACCTTCCATGAATGAGCTGGATTCAGACAACAATCTTCGCTGTTCTACCATACTTTCTCGTCCTCCTGATAGGTATCGATTTTCTCATATATCTCTTCTTGCTACTTTGTCATCCATTCCCATACCTACAAGGTATTCTGAGGTAATAAAACATGAATGTTGGCGAAAGGCGATGGCAGATGAACTTCGTACACTTAAGGACAATGACACCTGAGATGTTGTACATTGTCCTGAGAATGTTAAAGCCATTGGTTGCAAGTGGGTTTACTCAATCAAACTATGCTCTGATAGGACTTTGGATCGATATAAGGCATGGTTGGTTGCTCTCGAAAATAAACACGAGCATGGTGTGGATTATAAGGAAACTTTTGCTCCGGTTGCCAAGATAACCATGGTTCGAACAGTTATTTCTATTTCGCCTCGCAAGGTTGGCCGCTTCATCAAATGGATGTAAAAAATACCTTTCTCCATGGTAATCTCAAAGAGAAAGTTTAAATGACACTACCTCCTAGTTTGACCTCCACCTTATCCTCATAAGTCTGTAAGTTGAAGCCTTCATTATATGGGCTGAAACAAGCTCCATGTACATGGTTTGACAAATTTAGGTCCACCTTGCTTCACTTTTCATTTCAACAGAGCCAGTATGACTCTTCTTTGTTTCTTTACAAGAGCTCTATTGGTATAGTTATTCTTCTCGTCTATGTTGATGAGTTGATGATATAGTTATTACTAGGATGGATTCTGCTTTAATTACACGTCTACATCAACATCTTCATGCCTCATTTCATATGAAGGATCTTGGATCTCTTACATACTTCTTAGGGTTGGAGTTTCACACTTATTCCTTAGGTATATTCCTAAATCAACATAAATGCATGCTAGATTTCATTAAGTTGGTCGGTCTTCATGATTCATATGTTGTTGATATTCCTCTAGAAGTAAATACGAAGTATATTAGTGGGGATCTTGATCTTCTATCTGATCCTACTATGTTTCATCGACTGGTGAAAAGTTTGAATTATTTGACGATTACAAGACTAGATATTTCCTTTGTAGTCCAACACGTTAGTCAGTTCATGCACACTTCATGTCATCTCCATCTAGCTTCCGTTCATCGTATCATTCGCTATCTTCGCGGTACATCTAGTCGAGGACTGTTTTTTCCTTTCGATTCTTCTCTTTATCTCACTGCCTATAGTGATACAGATTGGACTGGTTATTCTGACACTTGACGATCTATCACGGGGTGGTGCATGTTTCTTGGCCCTTCTCTGATCTCTTGGAAAAGTAATAAACAAGTCCGTGTGTCTAAGTCATCTACCAAATCTGAATATTGGCCAATGTTTGCTACTTGTTTCGAGATTATATGGCTTTGTGGTCTTATGGCGAAACTTGGTTTTCATCAATCTGCTCCTACTCCACTCCGTGCTGACAACACGAGTGCCATTTAGATTGTTGCTTATCATGTTTACCATAAGCCTACTAAGCATATTAAAGTGGACTATCATTCTATTCAGGAAGCCTTAGATAATCGTGTCATTACACTTCAACATATTTCCACTGCTCCTCAGGTAGTTGACATATTTACAAAAGTAATGACTCGACATCATTATCAATTTCTTGTAAGCAAATTGATGCTTCTTGATCGACCAGCATCAATTTGAGGGGATGTTAATATCGTCCAATTATGGGATGACATATGTAATTATTCTGTAATTATTGTAATTAGGCGTGATTAGTGTAATAGTAGATGTGATTATTATAATGACTGATTTTCAGCCTTGTAATTAGAAACATTCACACTATTTATTGGAAGAAACTCTCACTGGTAGAGTGTTGAAAATCACTAATGTGTTAGATATTAGAAAGTAAAAGAGTATTAACAACACTACGTAGCATGTGTGACACGTCTCCCTAAACTGTTTAATATTTGAAAACAACACATATTAAACATGATAGGCCACATAATGTATATATTGGACACTAGCAATCCACCTGGGATGAGTATTTGCGCACATCATTGTTGGTTACGTTATTCAATCAGTGGATCCCTGATTGATTTAGTTAGTAATTGTTTTGGATACTTGAAATCTACCAAAAGAATTGTTGTCCACTTGTTGTCCCTACTTGAAATCTATAATGTGAGGCTTATGCATATGCATGGCTGTGAGGTAGAGGGGGTTACAAATTGATGAAAATGAGTAATGTTGGGATAAAACCCCATGCAATTAGTTATAACTACTTGCCACGTGCTATTGTAAAAATGGTATGATGGATGAAGCAAAGAAGGTATATGATAAGTTAGGATCTAAATGCTTTAATCCAAATACGACCACTTTCAGGACGTTGGTGTTTCATTTGTGCGAGCAAGTACAATATGTGACAGGGCATAAGGTGTTTAAAGAGAGTGTGAAGTTGCACAAGATTTCGAATTTTAGTACTTTGAAGTATTTAGCAGAAGGGCTAGCCAAAATGGACATAAGAACGAGGTTAGGGATGGCAATTTATCCCGCCCCGAATGGGGCGAAAAAAACCTGCCCCGACGGGTTGGCGGGGCGGGGCGAGGGTGCCCCGCCCCGCGAAGTTAAATAAAAAAATAAAAATAAAAATTGAACATTGTTTTTTTTTTTTTTAATTTT
>CAIGRQ010141115.1:0-17323 GCA_903798375.1 Fraxinus sp. D2006-0159
ATATATATATATATAATAATTAATAGTACATGCATGCATTTTTCCTAGTATACTTCAATTTGTTTGGCATGTTTAAGCACTCTTAGTCTTAGAATCATAAGTGTTACATTTTATTGGAGGGTTTTTAATGAAAACTAATTAAAAATATGTCGTGACCGAATGAGAAGATTCTTTTGTCTTAAATTCTTAAATTCAAGTCTTAGAATGTTATGTATGGTATATACATACGCGCACAAGTAAAAATATTTGAGGGTTTGGAAATTGGAAGTATTCCAACCACTTTATTAGAAAACAAATTTGAAAATATAGAAAATTATGAATCGAAAAAACCTCACCTAACGAAGAATTTGTTAAATATATATATCAAATATATTACTTAAAAGAAATAATTAAATTAGGTAGGATGCTCAATTGATTGGAAGTGTGAAATTTATGTGGAAAGTTGACTGTTCGATTCACATTCTATCTGCAATTATTGAATGGTCTCATAAAAATCACAGTTGTGGTTGAAGTTACGCGCGCGCGCGTACACGGTTTTTGTCCTTTGAAAAAACACTCTGAATCATTATTCAAATTCTATAATTCTAAAAAAACTCGTTTTTTAAAATTATTCCTCTATTTTGAGGTATTATTCTGAAGTACTATTGAGAGTTCTAAAAATGATTGATGCACAAGAAATTCGATCGTTGCATCCTAAAAGTGGTTACCCCAAGAGGTCGTATCAATTTGTGGAAGTGCTATCACGAGTTTCGATCGATAAGTTTCTTTTCTGCATTTTACAGTTCCACAAACGTTACTGCAACTAATTATTTTTCAACAGAATTAATAATCCAATATGAAAAAGAAGAATATTAAGTGAATCAGTCACCAATTTTTTAACTGGTTTATGAGTCTTTATCGACTCAGCAACTACATAATTTAATCATTAGACTGCTGAATTATGCCAATTCATAAGCTTTCTTGAATTATTATTAATATTAATGATCTTTTTTATCCACTAATGACAGTGCCTAATCTTGTTTTTATCTTTATGGATTTCCTTTATGAGTGCCGACCAGACAAATATATACATATTTTGGATCATGCTACATGTACCGAATTTTTTTACCGAATCGTTTACCTACTACTCACAATAGGGGTGGAGACCACATCGTCGAAATTTTTAAATACACGCGAGCCCCGAGCATTATGTGAGAGAGGGTAATCCATTATGTACAAATGGATTAACCCACATATTTTTGTGACTAGATAGAGGTGTAAGAGGTTGTGTTCATGCTAGCTAGCTTGCACAGATAGGCAGGAGCTTTTCAATTTTATATTTCAGAAACAAATACAGACATGACAAAGATAGCAAGGACTGGAGGCCCAGCCCAGCTTGCATAAGGGTCGTGTTGGGTCTATAGATGGCTCATCTCGACCGTGGGGTAGAGGGAAGGGGGCCCTGAGCTTAGGTCCTCGACTCCCGAGTGAATTGTCTATTTGGTCACTGAACTTTCAGTTATGCTTTCATAGAGTCGCTGAATTTTCAAAATCACCCAAATTATCACTGAACTTTACAAAAAGTTTTCACAATGTCACTTAACTTTAAAAATCACCTCATTCAGTGATGATTTAGGTAATTTTGAAAGTTCAGTGACCAAATATGCAATTCACTCTCGACTCCCAAAGTTTTCTTATTTTTTATTTTTTCAATTTTTTTATATAAAAAATAGTATGGCTTAATTTCGTCTTATTTTTATATTTAATTATATGATATAGGCGAGTCATATTAACGTAAATATATAATTTTAATTAAATTGAAATTTTAAAAATGGAAACATAATCGGATTGTTAAATCTAATTCTAGTAGTGATATTTGACTTGTTATTTTGAGCTCGTCGTTTAATGATTTTTCAGTCTGATAACACTCTACGACGTTTGCCATTGATTCTTTGAAATGATATCTATAACCTACATGGTTGGGTTAAGGACATAACATGAAACTAAAAAATAAAAAAATGTTTGATTGCACACCGTTGGTGGTCAAGAAATTTGTTTGTTGTCTTTTAATTTCATTATTTATGTTTTGTTTTATAGTTTATTGATCGACATGGTAAATGGTATTTGTAATTCCAAATTTTGAGACTACTGTATCTTTGGTTGCTAGTGGCATGGTGCCCGTGGATATTTCCTTAGAAGGTTTATCACATTACATAGTGTGCAAATTTACATTTAATTTTTTTAAGTCGTTACAGAAACTGTTCATACAGATGTCTAAAAACCTTGAGAAAAACAGAATTTCTGTTTGATTAACCTGAAGTTATAGTGATAAAACTATTAACATTATTGTGCATCTGACTGAAATAAAAAATTATTTTGCAATAATTGATTGAAATTAAAATAAAAATAAAAATAAATTGATAACAACTTATTCACCCATTTTAAATTGTTCTTTACCTAAGTATACGACTTTACAAATTTAATCATACTTTTCATATTCGCTTTTAAAGTTATGAATCCTTGAAATTTAAGGCTCAATGATTCAGCCCAGACATAGACAACTCTCATCTCCAAGGCTTTAATCATTGACACTGCTAATTCATTGAAATATAATATTACACATAAATTATAAGTTATAAAAATTCGTAACTTTTTTATTTAATTAAATTATAAGTTTAGTCATGGATCGACTAACCTGATTATCAATATCTGCACCAATGTCTTGGAAATGGGTGCTAAAGATGGTTCTATTCTCCAATTGTATTGATCGTTGAGTACTATTTTTTTCTGTGATGAGCTCAATGTAATACTCGAGTAAACACTTTACTGAAGTACTGAAAATCCTCGAATTCTCTCGACTACCCAAAAATGCTTTAAGGGGAATTGGACTAACGACATATGTTTCATTATAGTCCACGGTTCCTAACAACGCATTTGTAATTGGTTAAAGAAGATACAACTGATAGTTGTCGTGTTGGACCATAGTTGATTGCTATTGATATTATATTTCTAAATCTATTATAAAATGGTATAATATCTTTGAGTTTTCTTTCAATTAGGGTCCGTTTGATTCAGGGATGGAATTTGGGTGGAAAGAAAACGAATTGCATGACATTGAATTGTCTATAACTTGTTTGACTGAGAATTGTCAATTAATTGTGTTTTATTGATGTAGTTTTTCACTTGAAAAATGTTGAAATTTTCTATCTTTTGGTGTTCGTTGGGCTTTGTTTTTCATGNAGGAATTGAATTGTTAATTAATTGTGTTTGATTGATATAACTTTCCACCTGGATAATGTTGAAATTTTCTATCTTTTGGTGTTCGTTGGGCTTTGTTTTTCATGAAAATTATCAATTAAATAGATAATACAATTGAGGGTATAATTTGTTTGGATTCCAAAAAAAAAAAAAAAAATTTGAATTTCTTTTTGTGTTTCGTTTGACTTTATTTTACATGAAAATTGTCAATTTAAAGATTTTTTTTTTTTTTTTAAACAATTGAGGATATATTTTGTTTCTATTGCCAAATAAAAAAAAAAAGATGAAAACCCAAAAACCACCTAAAAGGTGGGAATTGAAATTCAACTAAAAAAAAGAAAATGGGTCATGTGATGGCAAATGTAGAAAACCAATTCTTGGGAAAATAAAGTGCCATCAAACATGGCAAAAGTGGGAAATTCCATGGAAAAAAAAGAGTCTATCAAACATGCCCTTAGTGTTGTTTAAGTCAATTTTCCTCTAGAAAATTGAGTTGGATTTGAGCCCAAATCTTTTTTATTATTGGGTTGGGTAGGTCTAAACTAAGACGGGCAAATTTGATCAAACTTGACCCATTTACTTCACAATAATTGACCTATTGAAAAGTGATAACCCCATTGCTCATCTCGAAGAGAAAAATAACTTTTGCTACAAAAAAAATTACAAACTTATCATTAAAAATACTAAAATAGTTAAGTAAAGAAGAATATCCAAAATCGAAAATAACAAATCGCAACCTTTGTATTAAATTATTTAACATTTCATACACCAAGTTTTTTTTTAATTACTCTTTTATTCTCAAAAAATTCATTGCTATATCATGACAAAATTATTTTTTGTTTATTTTTACAATGCTGGAAGAGTCGAATAATGTATTTTCAAAATTGTTCAATATTTTATTAACTTACTGAAATTATTTTATATCGATTTGATGCTAGAGTTCAAGGAAAAAGAACATAATAAATTTTAAAAATTTCAGATAAAAGATATTATTTAAAGAAAATATTTAATGAAAAATCAATAAATAGAAAATAGTATGCCAAATGTCATATAATGTGATATATAGCCTATAGGGTGTTAATTGTTATTATAGCTTAGAGGGTATTTTTATACTGACATATTTGAAATTTTTTCAGCAAATGGTGTGTTTGTAACCATTATGCAGAATCAGTATATAAAATGTAAATTTATAAAATACGGTATGTGAAGTGTAATTACGCCTATGGAACATATGAGAGTCTCACAAACTTCGTACAGATCGACGTACTAAAAAAGAAAAAAAGTTAAAACCTTGTACAGTATACTTCACGGGTGCAATCGAACATAATAAAGTGCGCACGGGTTCGATTAACAAACATTTCATAAAATTTTGTTCATTGAGTTGAATTAGTCATTGTCATGTTTTTTAATACTCAATACTCTGGAGTCTGGACCACAATAAAAAGTCAAGAGAGAAATTAAAATTGTGATAATTTGGAACATCCTTGAGACTTGACTTGATTCAAGATTCTTAACTAATTGTGCAACATTATTAAGAGAGGGGCTTTGTTGGAAAAGCATGTGGGCACCTCATACTACATATTTTTGATTCTCAAACTGGTTGGTTCCTAATAATAGTAGTTGTACCAGTACTGCTATAAAAAAAATCCTACATAATTAAGTGTGGAAAAATATGAGTCGAAGTAACAAGAATATTTCTAGTGGAAGTATGCCATTGAACGAAAACTAATTTGACCCATTCATGTGAGTTTTTGGAATTCACATTATGCAAGTAGATATTACTTTTGCTAATTTGGATTGGAAGGTGATAAAAAATTTATATATTTTCCCGTATTTCTTTTTATCCATAGTGCATTCTTCATAGTAAGTATAACTCTACCATGGCCAAGATCACTATTGCACTATATATATATTAATTAGTAAATTGACCTAAGGGTAACTAATTTAATTCGTTCACATTCAGATCTTGAATCTTTGGAATCCATATTAACAGTCTGTTTGGACGGCATTATTCCTTCATTTGTAGAAAAATTGGTACCATTAAAGGGCCCATTTTGTTGACTTGCATCTCACACTTTCTGAGAAATTGGAGCTCTAACGCTACAATTTATTATTTTCATTCTTGGAATAATGATGTCCAAACAGGGGCTAAGTATGAATATATTACTTTAGCTAATATTAATCGACGAGTAATCCAAAATCAACCTATTTTTCATTGTTATATTCATAATTAGTGCATTCTTCATAGTTAGTTATTCTATCTCCATACCAAGATGGTGATCGCTAACGTCGCTAGAACCAACATCGATATCATCAATTATTATTATTATTTGGTGACTAAGGAGTAGGTGTCTCTTCCCTTGCAAGAATGGGTGCAAATTCATTTTGATTTCCAAGGGAAGCTGCAGTTTCAGGTCCTTCACATGGCCTCCAACTTTTGATTTTATCTTTGCATTATTAAGGTATCATCCCATACCACAAAAATATCAAGATAAAATTAATTTTAAATTCCATAAAAGATTAAATGGCCAGATGGGTTCCATGTGGGTACCATGTAAGAACAGTCTATTATTGTTTTGCAGGATATGTGTTTATATATGTAGATATATAGAAATACACACATATACATGTAGAGAGAGGGGGAGGAAAAGCTTTTAGTTGTCATGTTTTTAACTAATTTCCCTACCCTAACATGATGAGATTCTTTGAGCCCCTTGTGACCATGTTCACAAATAATTATATAGGTATTGTATTGTACTTTACCTTGGTATAATTTTAATGAACACAATGTAGAAATTTTATAAATTTTGGTGTTATCGGTGCTCAACGACTCAATTGTCTGGCAAACTGTATGTGACGTTGGGATGATCAATCCAATATTTTCATTGGTGATTGGAGAACAATGATCAAGTGTTAGATAATCGATTATCATGATTGGGTACTTCGATATTAAACCGATTCAAATAAGTAATTGAACTAGTGTTCGGAACAGATCGATCATGTAGAACGATAATCTTACAATTATGATTAATAAAAGGACAGGTCAAGGACAAAAGATTACAGTCATAAACAATAGCAAAGTCTTTGAAGGTAAACAAAGCCCACAATAATAAACTAGTAAACATTAAGAGTAAGAAAGATGAAATTAATCGTTTTTATTACTTATAAGTTGACTAATTGATCAATTATGAGAAAGTACAATGTAATAAATCAGTCAGTTGATTACTTAAAACACATTCCTTGCATGTTTTCATGTCGGGAAATTTTGAAATAAGTCCAAAGGTTTACGGTCATTTGTTTCAGATTAATTGCTAGTTCATATTCCAAGAACTCGCGAACACATTTAAATTAATTAATTAATTAATCCTTCATTGATAATTAATTAATCATTGAATTTCAAGCTTATTAAGAATCCATACACACGCAAGGATATTCCATTTTTTAATCCTTAATCATCACAAACTTATTGTCCAATCATTAAATCCCATTTCACTCGTTCATAACCTTGTACAATTGTCTGAAATGGAGCAAAACTAAGAAAAGCAGAAAGAATATGAACAAAACGCAAAACAAGCTGCCTTTTTTCTACTGTTTCATTGGTTTCTGCTTTATTTTTGCCAATGGAGATTCATTTCTTCCAAATGTAGAGTTATCAGCATTGTTATCAGTAAAATCTAGCTTGATTGACCCTTTGAATCACCTCAAGGACTGGAATAACCCGACTGGCGAGCTTAAAAATCACTCGCCACATTGCAACTGGACCGGGATTTCTTGCAACTCGAAGGGCTTAGTCGAGAAGGTAGATTTGTCCAACATGAATCTCAGTGGCATTGTTTCAGACAGCATTCAAGATTTAAGGAGCCTGTCCATTCTTAACATCTGCTGTAATAATTTCGCCTCGTCGTTGCCTAAGTCATTAGCCAATCTGACTTCTTTGAAGAGCATTGATGCAAGTCTTAACAATCTTATTGGAAAATTTCCAATAGGCCTTGGAATGATTCCAGGTTTGATAAGCATCAATGCATCAAGCAATAATTTCGAGGGCTTGCTCCCGGAAGACATTGGGAATTCGATCTCACTTGAAAGCCTGGATTTCAGAGGGAGTTTCTTTGAAGGTTCAATTCCATCGTCGTTCGGGAATTTGAAGAAGTTGAGGTTTTTGGGCCTTTCTGGTAATAATCTTACGGGAAGGCTTCCGACTGAGCTTGGTCAGTTGTCGTCTTTAGAGACGATTATTTTGGGATACAATCAATTTGAAGGCTCAATTCCAGGAGAGTTTGGAAATCTCACTAGCCTTCGGTATCTGGATTTGGCTGTTGGTACATTGAGTGGACAAATTCCAGGAGATTTAGGCCAACTGAAGAATTTAAACACAGTTTATCTGTATCAGAACAGTTTCTCTGGAAACATTCCTCCTGAAATTGGAAAAATAAAATCTCTAATCTATTTGGATTTATCTGATAATCAAATTTCAGGAGAAATTCCTTATGAAATTGCTGAACTCAAGAATCTGCAGTTGCTGAACCTCATGTGCAATAATCTGACAGGGCATGTTCCTGAAAAGCTTGGAGAATTGGCAAAACTCGAGGTACTCGAGCTCTGGAAAAACTCGTTGACAGGCCATTTACCCCAAAATCTTGGAAAAAACTCTCCATTGCAATGGTTAGATGTTTCATCAAATTCGTTGTGGGGTGAGATTCCATCAGGTTTGTGTGATTCAGGCAATCTCACTAAACTCATTCTTTTCAATAATTCCTTCTCAGGTTCAATCCCAATAGGCCTTTCGAATTGTTCTTCTTTGGTACGTGTTCGAATTCAGAACAATCTTATTTCAGGGTCAATCCCAATTGGCCTTGGAAATCTTCCAAAACTTCAAAGACTAGAATTAGCTAATAACAATCTTACTGGTAAACTTCCTGAAGATTTTACGCTTTCGGCTTCCCTTTCATTTATTGATGTTTCTAGGAATCACCTCGTCTCATCATTACCTTCCAGCATTCTTTCCGTACCTAAACTTCAAACCTTCATCGCCTCCAGCAACAATCTTGAAGGAAAAATTCCAAATCAGTTTCAGGACTTTCCATCACTTTACGTGCTAGATCTTTCCAATAACCATTTTTCAGGACAAATTCCCCAAAGTATAGCTTCATGTGAAAAACTAGTGACCTTGAATCTCAGAAACAATCAATTCACTGGAGAAATCCCGAAAACCATTGCCACAATGCCAACTTTAGCCATTCTAGATTTGTCTAACAATTCTCTTGTTGGAAGAATACCGCAGAATTTTGGTAGTTCACCAGCACTCGAGTCCTTCAATGTGTCCTACAACAAGCTCGAGGGTCCTGTTCCAAACAACGGTATCTTAATCACCATTAACCCCAATGATCTTGTAGGCAATGCTGGTCTATGCGGTGGGATACTTCCCCCATGTTCTCGAAGTATCATCCACACAACACAGGAAAAGAAAGTTCGGATAAATCACATTGTTGCAGGATTTCTTGTAGGGATATCTGTAATTTTGGCTGTAGGCATGTTGGCTTTCACAGGGAGATGGCTGTATAAACGATGGTATTTGTACGAAAATTGCTTCAACAATTTGTTCGAGAACAATTCAGAATGGCCATGGAGGCTTGTAGCCTTTCAGAGGCTTTATTTCACTAGTTCTGACATTCTGGCTTGTCTGAAGGAATCAAATGTGATAGGCATTGGTGGGACAGGAATTGTGTACAAAGCTGAAATTCATCGTCCACACAACGTTGTTGCTGTGAAAAAGTTACGGAGGTCGGAAACAGATATTGAAACCGGGGACGACCTCTTTGCAGAGGTGGAACTTCTAGGGAAACTTAGGCATAGGAACATAGTGAGATTATTTGGTTATCTACATAATGAGACTGATGTTATGATGGTGTATGAATACATGCCTAATGGAAATCTTGGTGCAGCATTGCATGGAAAAGAGGCTGGAAAAATGTTGGTAGATTGGGTGTCGAGGTACAACATTGCCCTCGGTGTTGCACAAGGGCTTGCATATCTCCACCACGATTGCCACCCTCCAGTTATCCACCGGGATATCAAGTCGAACAACATTTTGCTAGACTCGGATTTTGAGGCACGGATAGCTGACTTTGGCTTGGCAAGGACAATGCTTCACAAGAATGAGACAGTATCAATGGTGGCTGGATCATATGGATACATAGCACCAGGTCAGTGAATATCTGCAAATTTAAACTGAAAATGTTCCTGTTTTAGTTAGATTTAGTCCAGTAAATTTATAGTCAATAGTTCGATTCATTACTGCATCTATTAAAATATCTAAAGCCCGATATACTTATTATGCTTCTCTTTTTATCTTTCAGAATATGGATACACATTAAAGGTTGATGAAAAAAGTGACATATATAGTTTCGGTGTGGTGCTTCTGGAGCTTCTAACAGGGAAAATGCCTCTGGATCCCACCTTTGGCGAATCGATTGATATCGTCGAATGGGTTCGACGAAAGGGAAACAAGAAAACCTTAAAAGATGCATTGGATCCTGATATTGTAGGACGATGTAAATATGTTGAAGAGGAAATGCTTCTTGTCCTAAAAATAGCACTTCTTTGCACTGCCAAACTCCCAAAGGACAGGCCATCAATGAGAGACATTATAACAATGCTTGGAGAGGCAAAGCCAAGAAGAAAAAGCATTTCCCATAATTGGGGATTCACTGCCAACAAAGAGAAAATGATATTTGCACATTCACCAGTTATAAGCCTTTTATAGTATAGCTGAAATTTTACTTGATTTCACTATTTGAAGTTTGATTTGTATTCTTATATGTAAATGGCGTTTGTTTAATGTGGGTTCAGTACAATATTATATATAAAAAAAAAAAGAGTGAATATCCTGTTTATTATAATATCCAATAAATGAAAAAAGAATAAATGAAAAAACTTGCATCTTTGGTTCCTAACCTATTGTTCGAGTTGCAAATTGATACCCAACCTAATAGAAAGCAACAACCAATCCCCAATTTTATGGACAGACTGTCCGTGTAAAACTCTAATTTTGAGTAATCAAATCCAACCTGTTAAAAATGAATGAATGACAACTCAAGTAAGGAAATCTATGTAGAAATAGCAAGCATACAATTTATGAGATCAAAAGGTTTGCCATTTAAGTTCAAAATTTCCGATATCATTCGGTTTTCTTCCTCCATTTAAAAGAAAATTTTCAAGCCCAATTGTATACATCCTATGTCAGTTAATATTCATACAAGTATACATCCATCAAAATATATACAAACTATAATAATACTTTCCACAAGGTCTACCTCCCAAGGCTTCAGAGAAAATGGCCATGAGTCTTGATCCCTTTTTAAAATTGGCCACATTCCAATTGATATCAGAACCACTACTATTAATCAATAACTTAACCTACAAGAAAGATGATGTACCAGTACTCTTAGCCTCGGTAAATTTTGCAGCTTCGGCAATTCTCACAGCCATCATGGCTCTGTAAGTTGCCATGTCAGCATTTTCCGCTAACAACTGGGCATGTTGACGCTTCAAAATAGCCAATACTTCAGATGTGTCGGCTTCTGATTTAGCTTCTTGCTTTTTAAGTAAGATATTATGTTGTTCCAACGCATCTCGTTCAGCAGCCATTGCTGTAAGAGAGTCTCTTTCGGCAATCATTTCTGCAAAGAATGCCAAAGTCAATGTTTGTTATCGATAATAGCTAGGATAACCAAAAATCAAAATTTACCATACATTATCGGGTTAAAAACATTGGTCGTCACCGAACTTTTATGGCATAGATTGTAGAGTTGATCAATCTATCCATTAGTGTACCAAAAATACACTTTGCTATGTTGGTCACCAAATTTCATTTTGTTCCAAATTGGTCGCTGAAGTTAAACATTTGTTACAGTTTGGATAAATACAACATAACAAAGGAGCCAAAGACTTGAATTTCGTTGGATAAATACATTTAACATCAGGCTGAGGACCAAATTGCAATAATGGCAATAGAATAGGAACCAATTATGAAATTTCCATAAAATTCCCATAAATGTATAAACGAATTAATAACAGTATCAACAAGACTAGAACGGCAGAAGTGCAAGTTACCAAGGAAAAGCACCTTGCAACAAAGTTCGTCGTTTGCCTCTCCCAGCCTGACTTCCCGGTCGTTTGAACGATCTTTTCTTTCGCAAAACAGACCTTGGGATCACTTGCATTCTTCTAGGCTGGTAAAACTGTAAAAAAAATAAGAAAAGAAATGAAACTTTTGTAACTTGAGATGACCAGCCCAATGCAATGTGGCTGCTCTACAGAAACATCAGTTTGTGGGACATTAAACGCAAAGAGCATATAATCGAAAAATATTCTTTTTTTCTTCTTTTAATACTCAAAATCACAAATTAAAAAAGAAAAAATAAAAAAAACCATTCAACATTGTAAGTCAATATTATTAGAGGGTGTTTGGTGGGGATTAAAATTAGATTTTTAGTAGATTGTGATAAATATTTTTGAAATATGTGGTTGAAAAGTTGTGGGACCCATAAAAGATGCGGTTAATATTGATTGTTTAACTTTGACTTGAATTAAAATTAGATTTTAATCCAGACCAGACCAAACAGGGGCTTAGACTATTTTCCACATTACTTGGAATAAAAGTAACAAATTCAAAAACTCATAATAAGTACAAACTCTATTTAGAATAGAAAAGGCACAAATGCAAGAATCCAACTAGATAGTACTTGCTATAGCTGAGTGCAAGGACTTGCTTTAATTGCTTGACCAATACACAAGGAAATTTGACACGGTTTGCACATTTTTTCAATTATTATCGCCCCCACCCCCTTCCCTCTCTCTGCCCCTACCCTAAACTTTTCAATCTTGCTACATGTACAATAACTTCGACATCATGGATAACATTCTTGTGAGTTGGCAGTTTTTTATACATTGATTTTAGCAACACTTTTAAACAAAATCAATAACACAAAATCAATATCATCTAGGAATGTACATCTAAATTAATTCCAAACTTTTATACAAGTGAAGAGGCACAAAGGCCTTCATTCACATATTCCTAAAGCAAGGTGAGATTGTCAGGTAAAATTCTTAAAAGGCGAGTGCCTGAAAACTGGAAACTTGATAAATTCATCCCATGAAATAAAGCCCCTATTTTGTAGAGATTAAAATCAGATTTTTAGTAGATTTTTATAAAATTTGATGAAAAGTGCCATTGAAAAGTTGTGGGTCACAATATGTGGTTAAAATTAATTATTGACTTTGACTAAAATCTGAACTTCAATCCCTGTCAAATGGGCAAAAAAGTGCACTTGAACCCCAGCAACCTAAGAATAACAAATACTTCCTCCAGCTATTTTTAATCCACTTGTCAATTATCAAGCTTGTGATTGTTTATTAGAATTTATCATTGCAACTGACCATTTCATTCAGAAGACTTTACCACCATCTGAAATGCGCGAAACTTCGTATAAAACACAAACACACAAAAACGATTAACACACTCATAGAAAAGCAAGACTCCAGGATAAGTAGTTTATTAGAATTTATCATCACAACTGACCATTTCATTCAGAAGTATAAAACACAAACACACAAAAACGATTAACAGCACACTCATAGTAATGCAAGACTCCAGGATAAGTAGTTAAGTATACTAAAGAGTTCACCAAAAAAAACTTGGTTGTCTCATTTACCTGGAAAACCCTTAATAGTGACGAATGATTCTGTTCTCGTTTTTCAATCCAGTAACTACGAATTGCCTCTACAATTTCCCTTCTTTCCAGATCTATACAAAAAATATCTGCTGCTATGTCATCAGCATAATCGTCTGAATTATAATGAAAACCTTTTTCAAGGGCATCAATTATCAACTCAAAACTCTCAGGTTTGACAACTTCACGAAACTTCTTTTCTGCGTAGAACTTATTATTGAACTTGTTCAGCCAGTCCTCATCATCGGAGTCCATGTCATAATTGGCAGTCCTCTTTGCCAAAGCCCTCGTTAACTCATCGCCTTTAACAGTGATGTATGAATCAGGTCTATTGAACAGTTTGATGTTGCTATCTACAGGATATGATAATTCACGTACCCCAGGAATGGGAAGGATACTAGTAGCATGGACCTGTACATTGCGCTCGGCACATTTCTTGTAAAGTTCCCTGAAAATCACCCAGTCTAGTTTGTCAGGAAATTCAAGCTTCCAACCACCATCACCTGTCCATATTATAGAATGTGTGAAACGGTTACAACCACATGGCCTCAAAACATTTTTTGCTGCAATGCTATAACGGTAAATCCCATTCCTCGTAACTGCAAGAACCCATTGTTCTGATGGAGATACCTCTAATGTGATGGTAGCTCCTTCTTCCCTATGGCACTTGTCCATTTCAGTAATTAATATGTTAGCAGAACAGCTATTAGCACCCAAGTCCTGCGTCTTTTTCGCATAACTCATAATTAGGTTACTGGGTGCTACAGAGGAGGATCGGATGTCATCTCTAAATCTTAAAAAATCAGAAGCTAAAGCTCGACTGGCTTTTTGTACACGAAGTACTGAAGGAGGTCTACCTCTCTTGCGCTTTAAAGAGGTCCTTGCTTTCTTGATATTGGAACCATTTCTTAGGTGCATATTTCGAACAGCAGATTTAGAAAATCTAATGGCTGATTGTGACAACTCTCTTGCCTCCAAACCATCAATCCGAGATGCAACCATGATGCCATCAGATCGATCTATCCTGGAAGGAACTTGAGACGAGGGTTCCTCCTGTACGACTTTCTCAACATGCTTGGTCACATACTGTGAATTTGTACCAAGTACACAAGCCAGTTTTACATGTTTAAGGTACATACTTGAATGCAAATGCATAAAGCAAGATGGAACTGCAGAAAAATCCACAGAAAACACAGGTATAGAAGACCTTGATCCTGAAAGTATGCAAAAACCAGGATTCTTGATGGAAATAGAATCCTAGAATATGAAATAAGAATATTAGAATAATCCCAAATAAAGAAATCAGATAAGATTCAAACAGCAATTGATAACCATCATGTTATATCTTGAACTCGAGATACCTCATTACTCATCAAATAACTATACCTAAATGAAGCAAAATTCCTAAACCAACACACGGGGCACAAAAAAAGTGACTACAATAATTAGTAAAGGTATGCTACTAAATAGTTTTGAGCAAGAAAACATGATTAAATAATAGAAAATGTAAACTCATATTTTTAGGTGTATTAGCCCTGGCTACCCAACAATGATAACTGATAAACAAATATCCATTAGTATGGAAAATAAAATATTCTTGATGGAAATAGAATCCTGAGATATGAAATTAGAATATTAAAATAATCCCAAATTCCCAATAAAGCAATCAGATAAGATTCAAACAGCAATTGAAAACCATCGTATTAAATCTTGAACTCGAGATACCTCTCATAACTCACCAAATGACTATACCTAAATGAAGCAAAATTCCTAAACCAACACAGTGAATACAATAATTATTAAAAGTAGCAATAAATAGTTCGAGTTCAAGAAAAACATGAATAAATGATGGACAAAGTAAACTCGGATTTTTAGGTGTATTAGCCCTGACTACACAACAATGATAACTGATAAACAAATATCTACTAGTATGAAAATAAAGAAAAATTACCTGCAGAAATCGAATGCCATGTGAAGAAAAAGCATCACATATTGGTTCCAATAGTAAGAATGCAGAAAGACGCCACAATTCAATCCTAAACCTCCTCATGTACTTGAATACGGAATTTAGGAAGTATGCAATCCAATAACCATTATCATAAGAACACTCACTGGCAATAATAGCAAGTTCTCCACAGGTTTCGGACAGTTCAGTAGCTCTATAACTTTTCCTCAAACTTTTCCGTACAAACTGCTTCCCAAACATCTTATCCTCTGAAATGTTCGAACTACTCAACACAATCTTTCTCATTTTTCTCTTATATACAATTCCAAACATCCTGTCAGCAATTTTTACCTGGGGCACACATTCTTCTGTCTTAGGTTCCACAACAATATCCAAGGGAGAATCATTTTCATTTTTATTTTCAATTTCATGCCATGCCCTCTTGCAACGTTTACCAGTGTCCACTCCAAAATTCATAGAATTGTTCGGGAGCTCAATCCGCTCATTCTCCTTATTGGCCGCTCTCAGGTACTTCCCACTAAGACGTGGTTCAGTGCACAGCCTCCTTCCTGACCGCAAGACCCTCGCTCCAAGCACCCTTGTGATTTTTCTCATTCCCACTGCGGGCATTGGTGTGCCTACTAGGCAAAATGACCGAATCAATCTTCCTCTACGTCACACCACCTTAAAATCAAAACTTGGTCAAATACAAAACCCACAAAGTTTTGATAATACAGAGCTCTCAAATCCTTTGTTTTTGTTCATTTTCTAGTGGCATAGATTGCTCTTGGTCTGGACAAACGAAAAAGGGCTCAGCAAAACAGTTGACTACACAGTAAGAGTCCCGGAAAACAAAATTCAGTATCCTAGTCTCAATAAATGGCACGAACCTAATCTGAAATAAAATAGACTTTCTACGAAGAAAAACTCCACAGCTAAATTCAATTCAGAGTCCCACCAACATAAACTTGAACCATTGACTAGACAACAACCCGATCCCAACTCAGTAAGCTTGGGACTTCTACTCACACAAATCGATCCCAAACTCCTTTCAAGCATGCAAGAAATTGAGAAAGAAACCCTCTTCTTTCACTCTTCCCCACTAATCTCGGCCCCCAACTCAGTTGACTCAACCGAACCCACCACGAGCCACGGATATTTTTCAATTCATTTTTCAGCAATTTTCGTCCTCGCCATACTGCAAAGAAAACTATATACCAAAATACGACAAACCCATCAAAAATTCACAATGTTGTTCCATAAAAACACCATCTTTAATCACTAATATCCAAAAAAAATCCAAAACGTGTGTAAAATAATAATCCCACAATAAAAAATTACCTGTCTGCAAATAATAATTCTACAGTCCACTAGTAATTTCTTTGATTTTTCAGACGGGTCTTTTTATTCTAGTTTTCTAGTTTTTTTTCAGGAGTTGACGGTGGAGGGCTGCGGAGTGCTGTGAATGTTCTCTAGGGTTTGAGTGCGGGAAATGAGGCAGGGGTAGTAACCGCTACTGGTAAGCCAGAGTGTTCACAACCGTTGGATAAAAAGGAATGGACGGGTGAGCTAAGAAATCGATGACTTGGGAATTGGTAGGGGACCTGTGGGGCCCGTGGAGTTAGGCCTCAGCATCTACAGGTTTGGCCACTCACCGCACGTGAGAGTACGAGCGTGTGAGAGGGAGAGATAGGTTGTCCACGTGTTGCCCAAAAGTTTCCTCCCACTACCTAATTTGCCCAAAATGTCTTTTACTTTGAACTAGCGTCATGCCCTTGCAAGGCACGAGATTTGTTATTTTGAAGATAATGTTAACGTGTTGAATGTTAATAATTGATGGGAGATGTGTATTACAGAATTTCCATATACACATTTGTGTAAAATAAATTATGTTTTATATAGATGTAAGAGTGAATTCAGAATGTGAATAAAGAAGAAGCAGCAAGTAAGAAATAGCTAATTACTTATTTTAATTCTTCTTGCATATGCAAAAAATTAATTAGAGTTCACAAAGAAAAATATTATGAGTGTATACTATTACTCTAAACTGGGAAACATAATAAATCATACACATTTGACTCGAACTAATTCGTCTTTAGCAAAGAGCAATAGTGCATAACATTGATGTGATATCGGGCTTGTGGAACAGGTGGAACCCAAAGGGATGCGTACTATTGCACCAAGCTCCATGAAGCTCATCCGTTGTTTTCCTTGGAAGTGGAGCGAAACCACCAAACAAATCGCAAGACTCACCAATGTCTGCATCAACCATTAATTTTTTTTTCATCCTCTGCACAGTAGAAAGAAAGAAGCTATAATGCAATGCTCATTTAGGAATTGACATCTAATCACTCAATTAGCAATATGCATACCAATGGTTGGTACTTCACACTTCCTATCATGATATATA
>CAIGRQ010141128.1:0-17943 GCA_903798375.1 Fraxinus sp. D2006-0159
ACATATTGAAATCATATAAAGTATATATGTATATCTCTATCCTCTATCGAACGTTACAATGTTTATTAAATTGTGCTTAAACCCTATTGTCTCTCTCGATAACAATAAAATCAACTAACAATTCAATTGTGATCAAACAATTGAAAAGAACGATAAAAACGGTAACAAACATTCACAAATCAAAACAAATTAAAGTCAAAGTAATTAATTAAAAACTGAAAATATCATAATAAAGGTTCATCTCATCCTAACAATGTGTAAAACTAGCCTAGCATATTAAAATTACAAGAATCATATTTAAGTCAAAAGATATCACCCGGATTTTCGATAAATTGACATGGTTATTTGACTGAGTTCAACTAGAAGATTGCGTGCAAAATATATAGAAAAAGATATTCTGACTTTTCAAATAACCCAAAAGGCTCTTCAAACCATAATCCAACTGACCACCAACATCTTTCCCCTATCCATATAACACATTTTCATATGCTTCTATGTTTTGGCCTATACCAATATAGAAATAACACGTGAGGAAATTGTGAATAGATTCGAGAAAAAGGAAGAGACCAGGAATTAATTTAGTGGTATATAGCACTACGATAAATGAGTATTTTAGTTAAACATTTGTGAACTCTATAAAGGTGGAATGAATTTATTTTGTAGAAAATGGGATTCTAGAAAAAAAATATATAATTCTACTAATGCAATTAGAATTGTGACAAGGTGGAAATAATTTAGCACATACGATATGAAACACAAGTAGCATAAATAGGAGGGAAAATGCTAAACCAATGCATGTACAAAAATGAAGAACATTATAATGAAATTAGTCTCGTTATCTTTGGTACAATTCTATGTTCATAGAGCTCATGTGAAAGAAATAATTATTTGTATGAATTGTATAATTCATTAAGCAAAATTATTCACCTGCTCAATCACGAAATTTTAATTAAGTTGCCACCATTAATTGTTGTTATGGGGATTATTTCGTCTTCAAAGAAAAAAAAAATTATACACACAAGTATAGCAACAAAAATAAGTACTACTGGCCTCAATTTGCCTTTTTCTATAGGGTGAATTGCGAAAGGCTTATTTGTTCAAATTATTGAATGTTATAGCACACAAAAATGCAAATATATCTACACAAACAATATATAAATGCAGAAAGAAAAAAGTAACTATTGTCACTAAATAAAGTTTGGACATATATTTGAAAAAGCCAACTTTGTTAAAATTTATATAATTTAACAAGGGGATGCATCCCTTAAAAACAGCATATCCAATCGTTGAGAAGTTAAATGTTGCTTACCCATAACACCTTGCATTTTGAATCATTTGCTCTAGCCAGGATGTTGTCTAGCTTTTCCGTTCCAAGCAGACAAAAATGCAAATATGCCTACACAAACAATATATAAATGCATAAATAAAAAAGTAACTTTTTTTACTAAATGAAGTTGGACATATATTTGAAAATGCCAACTTTGTTAAGATTTATATAATCTAACAAGGGGACTCACCTCTTAAAAATAACATATCCAATCGTCAAGAAGTTAAATGCTGCTTACCCATAACACCTTACATATTGAATCATTTGCTCTAGCCAAGACGTTGTCTAGATTTTCTGTTCCAGGCTTTCTCAAAACTGACAAGGTCGTCTAAAAAAGTAAAAAATTACTTGAATGTGAACAGAAAGCTACGAGAAAATCATCATGTAACAGTAATACATACAATACAATATTTACACTAATCGACTTGAATCACCTCATTCAACCAAATAGACATATTTAATTTATAAAACTCTTTCATTTTTCATCTTTTTACACAATAATCTAGTTACTAGCTCTGGAATAAAGCCTCATAATAGTTCTATTTAAAAGCATAAATATATATTTTAGTGTGGAACTTAAAAAATTCCGTGAGGTCCATAAAGATCCAATAGTGATTCAAATAGTTAAAATCAATTCTTTATCCCGTCCATTATAGGGCTCATGTTTGAGATTTCACTATGATAAACTATTAAATGAAGATGTTAAGTTGTCCAAACAAACTCACGCAAAACAAAGATTTTAAAAAGAATAAAAAAACTTTCTAAGAAAAATGGTCACAAATCATAGAAATAAGAACTACAAAATCGAGTTAAGTATAAACATCCAAAGAATCACACCAACTAATCAATTGCAAACTTTCATCTATTACAAAAAATAAATAAATAAAGGAAAAAGGAAACCCTTAAATATTCTATGATTGAACTCTAAATAAAGAAAGAGAAAAAATATAAAGAAACCAAACTAAACTCATCATAAAAGATCAGCATATCACGATACATGTCAAGTAGCATAATGAATCATAACTACAAAATTACAAAAACTTATCACAAATTAAATAGACTAGATCTCCACTAAATATAAACAACTTCCCTCTTGTATAATTACAAAGAGATAAAGTAATTATACCTCTTGCATTAACACAAAGAAATAAAGTAATTTTACCTAAAAATAGAGAGGAAAAAGAATAGTTACCTGCGTGATGAGAATTGCCTCAATAATTTAGTGCATATCTCCTCCAACAAAACATGAACAATGAAAAACTAAACAATTAAATCTAATGTAAATACCAAACAATATTAAAATCAAAGAGAAACAGCAGTCTCATTAAAATCCAATTCCCCAACATAAGTGTCATGAAAAAAAGAATAAAGAAGTACTAAAGAATATTAGAAAATTAAGTAAAAGAACACACAATATGGAATTAGCCAAATCTACTTGTAGGAATCATGAGGAAGAGCAACAAGAATTGCAGCTTCATAACACCTACTAAAAATGAAAGTATGTGTAACATCTAATTTTCTGCATTGAGCCCAAAATGCAGGAAAAATTGTCGTGACCTGTACAATCACAAAAGACAACAAGAAGTCAAGACAAATATCTTAAATAAAGGACCACCAAAAACACAAAAGAAATTACCTTCTAAAACCAAGGCAATATCTCAAAAGTAAAGAATTGAAGAGTCCATAAGAATAATTACAAACTCGTGAACAAAATGGAAATGGCCGAAGTTCAGAAATAAAAATCAAAGTCATATTAGTATTTTTTAAATATGCAAGAGCTTATAGAAAGAATGGAAAAATTTCATTTGCAAGTAGTATTGAATAAACAATCAGGAACCTGATTGCAGTGAAGCTGCAGACTTAAAACATATTGGTGTACGATAATGCTGCAAATAAGCCTCTGTTGAGTACTGAAAGAGTTGGTGTGAATACTGAACACCGTATCCATGGCCATCCGTATAGCTAGTTGCTTTTCCACTGCCTTCTCTATTAATATTCAAATAAGGGTAGTATGCGGTAGCATCATCCAAAAACATTTGATTAGCACCAACTCAGATAATTGGATACTCAGCAGCAACTCCATCGTATACACCATAATAGTTTTGAGAAAAATGATAAATTTATAGGAATGCCATTATTTTTGAATTAATGTGTTGGTAATCACCTTCATATAGGATCTAATGTCGTTTATCAACAATATTAATGCTCGTATGCAGCCTAAAGAAAGGTGAATTATATTCAAATCATTAGATAAACGTATTCTGCCGAGCATGGAGGGTACCTAAGGTTTGTCATGAAAAAACAAAAGTATTAGAAACCCCCATGAATGTTAACTTGGTTTCATTATCTTCTCTGTAATGGAAGACAAATTGGAAATTGGTTCCAAAACAAAAGGCAAGATGTAAAACTAAGCAATTGGAGAAAGATTATGAAGTTTTTAAGAGACATTTTGAATTTGTGAAAGCAGAAAATGATGTTTTACAAACTGAAAACTCAAAACTTGTCTATTGTGTCGAGCTTATACATGGCCAATATGAATATTTGTATAATTCTCTAATTGAAGTTTAAATTTCAAGGCATGCAGACACTGTTTTATGTTTGAGCGAGTCTTGAATTTAATTTTCGTTTCTCATTTTCTCCAAGAAAAGTAAATAAATAAACAATGGCCTAAAATGTGTCAAAAACTCAATATATGTTAAGCATTTAAACCCAAATGAAATGTTAATCAACCAATCTTAATGGAAAACACTAACTGTGTTTGTATGTGAATGTGAGAGAGAGATAGCTCAGGTGCAAATGAAGTACCAAAAATTAACAATTTTTTTCATAATTTATTTATTTGTTTATTGTTGTTATGCAAATGATGGCAAACCCTTTGCATAACAACAATAAATAAATAAATAAATTATGAAAAAAATGTTACTTTTTGGTACTTCCTTTACACTTGAGCTCTCTCTTTCTCTCTCTCTCTCACACACACACACACACATACAAACTCAGTTAGTGTTTTCCTTTACGATTGGTTGATTGACATTTCATTTGGGTTTAAATGCTTAATAAATATTGATTTTTTGACCCACTTTAGGCCTTTGTTTATTTATTTACTTTTCTTGAAGAAAAAGAGAAAAAAAAAATTAAATTCAAGACTCACTCAAACACAATACAGTGTATGCATGCCTTGAAACTTAAGCTTCAATTAATGAATATATACAAGTATTCATCTTCGCCATGTATAAGCTCGACACAGTAGACAAGTTTTTGGTTTTCAGTTTGTAGAACATCATTTGTTGCTTTCATATTGGAACAAATTTCCAATTTGTCTTCCATTAAAAAGAACATAAAATTAAATTCTTCAAAATAGTAATAGGGGTTGTGAACCTCCTTGATTTCTGACGCCAACAACACTACGTACCGCCTGAAGCAGCGATCGTAGCACCACTATACATTGCCACTCTCCAATTCCTTTTGTGATTTTATGGTTATTTGAAAATTCTAAATATATGGATTTATAAATGAGAAGAAAGAATAATGCAAGGAATAAATATCTAACTATTTAAAGTCTAATACGACGTCATTTTTATAGCAGATTGAGAAAGAAAATGATGTGGAAATGAATATAAAACATATAAAACTAGAGGACTTGAGGAGTGAAAACTGAAAAAATGAACAGCAACATCTCATTGGTTACTATTGTATCTACGGTAACTACAAAGTGCCTTTTTATGTAGTAGGGATACATTTACTATAAATAGGATGAAGACAGTGTACACCATGTATTAGTATTTTGGGAGAATTGTATATGAGAATTAATGTTGCCATATATTTGTGTCGTTAAAATTTATTAATTCATTTAACTTTAATACACGACAAGTATAGTTAGAATTAGTGTGTGACCTAAATTCTATTTGGAATCATATTTGAAGTTTATTTGGGGAATTCGTGTTGAACTTGAAGAGGTCAAGACATGGATCAAAGAGAAAGTTTCGACGCTTTTCTGCTAGTTGATCGCTAGCCTACCGCTCGAGCAACACCGTCGCAATTCTGTCCCAGAGTTAGCATCGCTTGCCTGGCACCTTGCTGGAACTCGAGCAGTAGCTTGTCCTGCACAGACTGATTTTTCGAGTTTCAAGAATTCATTTTCATATATAACTTTACTTTTAGAGTTTTGGACGTCTCCTACATATATTTAACTCTTCATTGTATTTTAGATTAAGTTAAACAAATATGTAAATACAAATTTTTGTGTTCTATCTCCATATTTTAGATTAAGTTAGACAAATATGTAAATCAAAAGGCCATTTCTCATATTCAACTTCATCTTTCAAATAATATTCTTCAACATGTTTCGAATGAGAAGTCAGCTGTTGTACAATGGTTGAAATTGGAGCAATTAAGCATGACAGAGAGTCTAACTAGCAAATTATATATGAATCATTGTCTATATTCTCATCATATGACATAAGATACATTCATTGAAGATCGCCTAGCTATTTTTAAGAAAATCATCGCTCATTTGGAAACCTTCGAGGTTAAATATGATAAAAAAGACTTGAGTCTGATTTTGTTGTGTTTGTTACCCATTTCATAAATATCTTTTAAAGACATGATCTTATATAGTCATGATACTTTCGCCATTGAAGAAGTCAGTGATGCTTTATATTAAAGGAGAAGATGAAGTGTCTTGTTGGATCTGAAGTTCATGGAGATGGCCTCGTTTTTTATGATGATTGTGCAAGGGGCAAATTAAAATCTAACTTCAAATTTAGTAATTATTGCAAAAAAAAAAAAAAAGGGCACTTGAAAAATGATTGTTGCTGAATAAAGAAAAATTGACTTCAACTTGGCAATAAAAAACTTTGGGGAAAGCCAAAATTGCAAAAAATTGTCACAGTGGTGGAGAATTTTTACTTATTTCTGACTATGACTTCAAACCTAACAAGAATTAATTTTTTGATACAGCTTGCACTTTTTATGTGTTCTAATCAAAATTTATTTTTAACATATGAAACATCTTGAAAGGTATTGTGGTAATGAAAAATAATACACCTAGTTGGTATTGTTAGGTTAGAATAAAAATGTTTTATGGGACGGTTAAAACACTTGATATAGCGAGAGACGTTTCAAATTTCAAGAAAAAAATTATTTCCTTAAGTACTCTTAATTCAAAAGGGTATAAGTACACTGTTGAAGGTAGAGTCTTGAAAATTAGTAAAGGATCCCATGTTTTGTTAAATGGACGTAGAAAATCCCAACTATATGTCTTATAGTATTATACATAATCTTTTTGCAGTATTATACATAATCTTTGATCAATCAGAATATTTTAAGAATTCAAGTAGATTTGGGGTTGGATTTTGTACTGTCAGAGTGTAATTTGGGATCTTCTTTGAAGAATACATTTCAGTTGAATTTATAACTTATGGGTAATGCATCTTTGTCACCATTGTCAGCGATGCCATTTTATAGGGTTACTAGTAATAGACTCATTTTTTGCCATAACCTTCACATAGGTATATTGCTGCTGATTTAGTTGATATTTTGAATATGGTTAAAAGTGTTGATTCCAGTCAATATCCTTCTTTTGATGCATTTAGTTGTGGTGATTCTGTTTTAAGACTTATTTCTACCCTGTTTGGTGATATCTAGTCCAGCGCTTGGAATTTTGTTAATAATCAATTAACAAGTTTTGCCCTAGTTGGGTAACACAATTTTAGATAATATTTCCGGTTGAAAATTTTGATAGAGAAACCTATAGAGGTGAATGAACCTCAAAGTGAAAATGTAACTGAAGAGCCTAACCTTTGAATTGATAATACCTCTATTCAAGATTACCAGCTTACAACAGATAGAGAAAGGATCAGGGAAATAAGACCTAACCTTAAATATGAATCTCAAAACTTGATTATTTTTACCTTGGTCTCATATGAAGCCATTGAACATTCTAAATTTGCTTCTTTTGAACAAACTATGAATGGTCCAAAATCTGAAAATTGGAAGAAGGCCATGGAAGAAAAAATGCAATCTTTAATTGAGAATCAAATTTGAAAGTTGGTTAACAAGCCCAAGGATCATAATATAGTACAATGTAAATGGATTTACAAACTTAAAGAAGGGAATAATTCTAGTGATCCTCCAACGTATAAGCCAGATTAGTGGCCAAGGGATTTACTCAAAAGGAGGGGAATGATTACAATGAAATATTCTCTCTTGTGATCAAATACAAGACTATTAGGCTAATTCTTGCATTGGTTGTTCAATTCAATTGGGAGCTAGAACAACTTGATGTTAAGACTAGCTCCTACATGGAGAGTTGGAAGAGAACATCTACACAAGTCAACCTCAAGGTTTTGAGGTGAAGAGTAAAGCTGGTTTTGTGTGCAAATTGAAAAGGTCATTAATGGTATGGACTTAAACAAAGTCCTAGACTGTGATATTCGTTTGTATTTTTGTTTAAGGGTTGATGTTTATTCCTTCCACTGAAATTCGTCTCTAGGTAGAGAATCTTTGAGTTTGTTCATTGAAGTGAAATTCATGTCAATGGGACTTTTGTTAGAATTAAGATGTGACCTAAATTCTATTTGGAATCTTATTCGAAATCTATTTGACGAATTCTAGTTGAAATTATATTTGAAAGCTCAATTGAGAATTGAAATTTGTGTTGGATTTCAAGATATCAAGATATGGACCAGAGATAAATTTTCGGCATTTTTTTCGCTAGAAGCCACTAGCCTATTGCTCGAGTAATGCCATCGCTATTCTGTCCCTAAGCCACCCACATGCGCCATCGTGGCGTTCAAGTGACGACTCGTTCGGTCCAGGCCCCTTTTCACATTTTGATGCGTTTGAGTATTCTTTTCTATCTACAACTCTACTTTTAGGATTTTGGACGTCTCCTACGTATATTAAACTTTTCATTATATTTTAGATCAAGTTAGACAAAGTTATAAATACAAAATCTTTGTATTATTTCTCTATATTTTAGTTAAATCTCATTTACTCTGCAAATTAATTTGTTCTTGTATTATTGTGATCAATTACTTTATATTGTGCCTATAATTTCGTATTTTCTTTAATAAATTGGTATATGAAGAATCTAATATCATCTTCGTTTTTCAACAAGTATTTTTATAATAATTAATAATAATAATAATAATGTTTAAATGTTGATCACTTAAAAATGTCAAAGTAGCACAAGTCATATCCAAGCATAAAATTAAACTCATGACTATATATATCACGTTTACTCAAGTCTTTATGACAAATGCATGGCCAATCAAGCAAATGGAGTGCACATGTGCGAGCCCGTCCGGGACAGTGCAAAATGCAACCAATGACATGAAGTAAAGTTAGGATCACATTAATATTGTCAATAACTAGTAAAACTTTCTAACCGGTAGGGGTGGGCAATGGGTCGGATCCGGTCGGGTTTGGCCCAAAATCGACCAGACCCGAAATAGCCGATTTTGGGCTCTTCTACAAACCGACCCGACCCGGCTCATGTCACAAACCGACCCTCGGCTCCTACCATCAACAAGAACCCCATGGAAAACTCCATTAATGAGGAGCAGAGGAGGAGACGGCTCCTGCAAACTGAACTCCATTAATCAAGAACCCATGGAAACTGAACTCCATTAATGAGGAGGAGACGGCTCCTGCCATCAACAAAAACCCCATGGAAACTGAACTCCATTAATGAGAAGGAGATTGAGGCCGAACCCATGGAAAGTGAGCCCATCTCCGATTCACACGAACCCCAAACCCAACCTCCACCTGAATCCCAACCTGGGCCCTCCCCTCAGAAGAAACGACGCCAACATAGTAAAATCTTCACCGATACAATATCAACATCCGCCTCTCGCCTCCGTCCTCCGCCCGCACCCAAAACAAACCACCACCTACTCCCACTCTAAGACTGAACTCCCCGACTCACCTTCCTACCAGCACCAATGCAAATGCAAGCCATCTTCCTATGAAGTCCATTATTGAGGAGGAGATCGAGGCAAATGAAGTCCATTACTGTGGAGGAGGAGGTGTTGGAGCATTCTAATTACAATAAAGATGAAGCAGGGTTTTGAAAGGGTTGGGTCGGTTTGTGATGCTGAACCGACCCGACCCACAAGCATTTTAATTTTTTTTTTCACCCGACCCGACCCAAGTTATCCATGAACCGACTCGACCCGACCCGGAAACGGGTCGGGTCGGGTCGGTTTTTCGGGGTTGCAGGTTTTTAGCCCAGCCCTACTAACCGAGTACATAGTGGTTCAAGACCACACGAAAAAAAGAATTATATTTCATTAATTTTTACAAAATAGATACATCGTTATCAAAATTAACCTCTTATGATCTTTATCTTATGATATCACTGTATTGATTTCAAAATCGAAAGGAAGATTAGTTAAATCAACAGTGGATTTTGAACAATGAAAAATAGTATACATCGTATCAGTAATATTTCCTATTGTTCAAATTAATAATATTTCACAATCTTCTTCACGTACTGATAAGAAGATTGTGAAATATTATTAATTTGATTAGGGAATTTAATGCAATTAAAACGAATGGATAACGCTAGAAACCAAAATAAGGAGAAAATCATGATCATATATGGTATTCATTAATGCACATATCCATTGTATTTTAGGAGTTGAACAATTTAATTGAAAATATAATTTTACCATGCTCTTGATCTAATTATAATCGTCTAAAAAAAAATCTTCATATAATTATATACTAAGAAATCATTTCCAAATCAAATTATGTGTTTATTAGAAATAACGATGTACTCTATATTTGATTAATTCTGATACAAAACAATGAAAAAATTTGAATTTTATGCAGGAAATCAAGTAATTGTAGAAAATATGATACTGTGAAAGAATAATGTTAATACTTTCTTTCTCACGCTCCTACAAGAGTAGACTTGTATAAACTCTTAGTATGACCGACACCTCGGATCCCAAGTCATTTAAATCATGACACCTTGGATATTCGAGGTGTCTGATTTGAGTGGATAATTGTACGTCTTTATTATACATGGTCAACGTTTGAGATGTCATGATTTGAGTGGATAATCGTACGTGTATGCTATATATTTGGATCCAATGAAAAGTGAGCTCTTGAGGGCGTAGTAATGATCCCACTTTGGAGGACGTAAATTGAGTGGACAATCATACGTGTATGTCATATATGGTCGATGCCCGAGGTGTCGTGATTCAAATAACGACAATCATACATGTGTATTGTGTAGTGGGGTCCAGTGAAAAGTGAATTGTTGAGGATGCACTAAAGACTCCATTTTTGAGACGTAGTGATTTGAATGGACAATCATACATGTATATTTTATATGGTCAATGTCTGAAGTGTCATGATTTGAATGATCAATGATACGTGTGTATCATATATTTGGGTCCAGTGTGAAATGAGCTGTTGAGGATGTAGGAAAGGCCACACCCCACCACTCTTTGTATAAATACATATGTATGCATGGATACATAGTGGAAATTTAAGCATCAGATACCAACCCATAGCCTTCTCTTTCATCAGCAATAAAAACCCATAAATGCTAGGGCATCCTCTCTATACGCTCTGCAATAACTCCTCCATCTTCTCCACCTGTTCCCCTTTTCTTCTTCCTTCTTCACCTCCCCCATCACTATTCTCTTCTCTCTCTTTTCATTTTTATATCTGCAGATTTTTATTTCCCTTTCATTTGCCTCACAGCTGTTCTTAAATTCCAGTCACGAGAAAGGCGTCCTTCGAAATAATCCTCAAAACCACTCTTTAAAATACTAACCAAATTCTTCTTTTTCATCAACCCATTTGACCTTAAAACCAGATCTAACCTGCTTTTCTCTTCTCTAATCATAAAACCTTGTTAAGGTTTTCTAGGGTTTCTATCAACTTTCAAGAACAGTAAGTTACTCAAGCATGTGCAGCGCGCTATGTGTGTGTGTGTGTGTGTGTGTGTGTTTATATATATATATATATATATATATATACATCTTGTACTCTTTATTTTCAAAACAGAAAGTTTCATTTTCTGTGATTAATTTGGTTAAATTTGTTTTATCCGTCATGTCTTTTTGCAGGAGAAAGAACAGCCGACTAAAACTCCACCGGAATACTCGTGGGCGTTAAATAAAAATGCCAGATTGAAGATTTTCTCAGTGTCAAAGGCGTCAAACTGAGTCAACTCCGTGTTGTGCATTTCAGTTCTGTAATTGGCATGTAAGGACAGATGAAAAAAGTCTTTGTTTCAAAAGTCACTAAACAAAATTAAGTAATTTCTAGTCTGTTGTTTGTTGTTTGATGTAACCATCCTTTTTTTTCTCAGACACTGCCACTGAATCCATTAAATTCAACGCACTACCTTCTAAAAACCGAAAAACTAAAACATTTAGAGAGAGACAGAGAGAAGTTTCTAGGGTTTCTTTGTGAAGATTTGTAGGTTCAAGGGAATTCGAGGAGGCCCCATGGCATGAATTTTCAGGCAAGTCTCAAAACATACAAAAAAGGTCAGTGGATAAAAAATAAAAAATCTAAAAATTTTGCAAGCCTAAACTACAACGAGTTTAAGGATTCTGATGAACAGTTCCAAGAACAATTAATTTTCTTGTCACGTATTTACGATACACTATTAGGTGTGAAGGGTCAACCATATCATTTTCTCTTGGAATTCCCTTTAAGATCTGATTTGACCATGAACCAGGGCATAAAAGTAATTCCAGTGAAATCATTCTCGAAAAAAATGCTAAAGCACTTTTTCACACATTACACACACTCTCAAAGGTCACAAGATCTGAGTCTTAATATCATTCCTTAATTCATAATCACATGTCCAAATTTCCATTTGGGTTCTCTTTGCTTTTTCTTTTTCTTGATACATAGTTCCCACAGTTTAGTATTGCTTCAATGTACACTTGTTTGGCTTAATTCTTTTATTTTCTTCTTCTTGCAGCTGATTGCAAATCTTTAAGTTTGTAACTTAAGAACATCAAGATGTTTCAGCCAAACATGTTTGATAGCCACCATTCCTTGCTGGATGTTAGCCATAGAACACCGGAAAATGAGATGGACCTTATTAGGGATGATGAATACGAGAGCAAATCGGGGACTGAAATCATGGAAGCCCCTTCTGGTGATGATGGAGATCCCAATCAACGCCCCAAAAAGAAGCGCTACCATCGCCACACTCAGCGTCAAATCACTGAAATGGAAGCGTAAGGAGTGCCCAGCAAAAATAAATAATTAAGAGATACATTTAGATATACTTAATGAATTTAATTCATTTATTTTCACGAAATTTATTAATTTACAGGTTTTTTAAGGAATGCCCTCACCCGGATGATAAACAAAGGAAAGAGCTTGGTCGTCGATTAGGGTTGGAGCCTTTACAAATTAAATTTTGGTTCCAAAACAAGCGCACTCAAATGAAGGTAAAGTGTCTTGTCTTTCAGAATTCCCAGGCTTAATATTTTCACCCACGTTTTTCTGTATGTTAGTACATTAACTAATTAGTGTATGTATGGGAAGTTTAACGATTACATATTTTCAGTCTCAACATGAGCGGCATGAGAACACACAGCTGAGGAATGAAAACGATAAGCTACGTTCAGAGAATATAAGGTATAAAGAAGCTCTCAGCAATGCTACTTGTCCCAATTGTGGAGGACCAGCTTCCATTGGTGAGATGTCATTTGATGAGCAGCACTTGAGGATAGAGAATGCTCGCCTAAGAGAGGAGGTAATAAGAGCAGACTTGAGACATTTGTAATAGGAATACTTCTTTTTAGTAAGTGTTCAAAGATTCTTACTTTAAATGAGACTGTGCTTGTGTAAATTGATAATCATTTTGGATCCATGAGTGAAATAAATGATTAAGCAAATAAATTAGCCAGTGAGTGTTTTTATATGCAATTTTGAACTTATGTACACGGGTGCTCTCATTCCAGATTGATAGGATTTCTGGAATTGCTGCAAAGTATGTTGGCAAACCTTTGCTTTCTTACGCACATCTTCCTCCTGGATCATCTTGTTCACTTGATCTTGGACCGGGAAATTTTGGGCTGCAGACAGGCATGGATGGTGAGTTATTTGGTGCAGCTGATCTACTTAGGTCAGTCTCCGGACCAGCTGAAGCCAACAAGCCCATGATCATTGAGTTGGCTGTTGCTGCAATGGAGGAATTAATCCAAATGGCCCAAACTGGAGAGCCTTTATGGATTCCTAGCACGGACATTTCTGCTGAGACTTTGAGTGAAGAAGAATATGTCCGGACTTTCCCTCGTCTGATTGGGCCAAAGCCCTTGGGATTGAAATCTGAGGCATCTCGAGGGTCAGCAGTTGTGATAATGAATCACATCAGCTTGGTTGAAATTCTGATGGATGTGGTGGGATTTCTTACATGCATATATGGACTTCATCATATGATTTTTATTTCATTTTAATGATCAGCAGTTTTGGTGTCATTGTGATTACAGAATCAATGGACAAGCGTGTTCTCCAGCATTGTCTCAAGAGCAATGATTGTTGAAGTTTTATCAACTGGAGTGGCAGGCAACTATAATGGAGCTTTACAAGTGGTATGCATAAAAATGTTATCTTGGAGATTGCTATTCTTCACTGATGAAGCAAGGACATTTTATTAGAAACTCTTAGAAATTGATCATCCTAATGCTGTTATCTTTTTAGATGACTGCTGAGTTACAGGTCCCTTCTCCATTGGTTCCAACTCGCGAAAACTATTTTGCAAGATATTGTAAACAACATGGTGATAGAACTTGGGCTGTGGTTGATGTTTCTTTGGACAACCTAAGAGCTACCTCAATATCCAGGTGTAGACGAAGGCCATCTGGTTGTTTGATCCAAGAATTACCAAATGGTTACTCAAAGGTATAAAAAATTCTCAAGATAATATGTCAATTTAAATAAGTATAGGTCTATATGTTACTAGTTGTGATCATGCTCCTATCTGCAGGTTATATGGGTGGAACACGTTGAGGTGGATGATAGAACTGTTCACACCATCTACAAACCACTTGTCAATTCTGGTCTCGCATTTGGGGCAAGACGCTGGATAGCGACTTTGGATAGACAATGTGAACGTCTTGCAAGTGTAATGGCCAATAACATTTCAGCAGGAGATGTTGGGGGTACTAACAGATTTCAAATTTTACTGTAAAATGTTAGTTAACTTGATTTCTTTAGCCTGTGCTAATTTGAGTTGTTTCTGGTGCAGTGATATCATCTCCAGAAGGTAGAAAGAGTATGTTGAAGCTGGCAGAAAGAATGGTAATGAGCTTCTGCTCTGGGGTCGGTGCTTCAACCGCACACACATGGACAACACTGTCAGAAAGTGGAGCTGATGATGTTAGGGTTATGACCAGAAAGAGTGTGGATGATCCAGGCAGGCCTCCTGGTANAAGTGGAGCTGATGATGTTAGGGTTATGACCAGAAAGAGTGTGGATGATCCAGGCAGGCCTCCTGGTATTGTGCTAAGTGCTGCTACATCATTTTGGCTCCCAGTTCCGCCAAAAAGAGTTTTTGATTTTCTTCGTGATGAGAATTCGAGAAATGAGGTACGGAACGTTAGTTCTAGACCTTGAATTTAAATATCCGAGTCAATCTTTGATGTCACATTACTTCAGCAGCTCTTATGATCAAGTGCATACTAAAAATAAATGGATTCTTAACTCGTACTAGGAAACAAATAATCACACGGTCATCACTATACATTACAGGATATGACAGAAACTATCTTTGTATAAGAATTAAACAATAGTTTCTCTACTCTGCAATTTAGAAGTTTAGGAGGTGTTTGATGGATATTATTGAGGAAATAATGTGTACCAAATAGAGGCTTATTCGAGTGGTTACAAGGATTCTTGAAGAATTGATTTAACCTATAAGAAATTACTCACATTTTATATTATATATAACAATTACAGTGGGATATTCTCTCTAATGGGGGCCTTGTTCAAGAAATGGCACATATTGCAAATGGCCGTGATCCGGGCAATTCTGTTTCGTTACTGCGTGTCAATGTAAGTTGTTGATATATCTTTTGAGCAGTTTATAATCCAATCATTGTTACCAGAACTTTCCCCCCAATGACTGGAGTGCTCTTCATAAACTGTTGAAATTGTATTCTGCAGAGTGCAAACTCCAGCCAAAGCAATATGCTGATTTTACAAGAGAGTTGTACTGATTCAACAGGCTCCTATGTTATTTATGCCCCAGTTGATATTGTTGCCATGAATGTAGTCTTAAGTGGCGGTGACCCAGACTACGTTGCCCTCTTACCATCTGGTTTCGCTATACTTCCTGATGGACCTATAAATCCAGCTGGAGGGATTAATCCTGAGGTTGGGTCTGGTGGATCATTACTGACCGTTGCCTTTCAGATATTGGTAGATTCAGTTCCAACAGCAAAACTTTCTCTTGGTTCAGTGGCAACTGTTAATAGCCTTATCAAGTGCACCGTAGAAAGGATCAAGGGTGCTTTGCTGTGCGAAGGTGCATGACAGAAAGGTCTGCGTCCTGGTGAGCTTTTCTTTTTAAACTGATTCTCGGCTTAGACAACTAATGTATTCTCCCTGAATCCTTTAGAGCTTTCCATGCCTGAAAGCAGGAAATATTTATTTAGGAGCAAATGTACAGCTGCACTCCTAAATAAACCAACCTTTGATATCACAGAAAAGGTAGACAGACATGAAAATTTTACAAAGTAAATTATACTTCTGGTTAGTGTTACAACTGTCTGGTAAATATTTGATCGACCACAAACGAAGCATTTTTGTTTGTTCACCTGTCTAGACAGTCATTACATCCTTAAAAACGGTTTCTTCAGTCTGACATCATTTTTTTGACTGTCTTATGTTGCAGTTTAGACTTGAAATGAAGAGCAAACGGGAAAGAAGGATATGTTTACCGTAGGATGTGAGAGGAAGGAAAGAAGTCAAGAACGCACCTTGTATAATCCTTTCTGTGTAGTGTTAATTATCTTGGACGAAGAAACATAGAGTTTCACCACTCAGGAAGATTAATATAGGTTCGGGTATTGACTTTGTCCATAATTATCAAGCAAACGAAGAGCTTTTTGAATTGTATTAAACTCTTTTGTACCTTTGTTTTGCAATAAAGTTTAGGGTTTTTCTCTTCTAGTATCAAATCATTTCTTTTGGATTAGATTTAGTTAGAAGACGGTGGAACCTCAATCTGACTGTCTTGACAGTGGTTTCCCTTTTAAGTGAACTTTTGCTTCAGTAATATTTAAGATTTCTTTTTCTTGATGTGATATTATTCGACTAAAAATTTCATTCCCAACCTCAACTGTCTCGACGTTTTAACCAGTATAGTGGTTTTAGTGATGAAGGCTGAAATGCGAAATCGGCAAGAACAGAATTACCTTATGGGAAGTTATTTACACTAGTTCACCATGAAATATGAAGCAGATGACATGCTAGCTTTTGAGAATTTACTTAACATGCAGGAAAATAATACAAATTTGTATTCCCATCAATGATTTTCTTTGTATTTAGAAAGAAACTGTGATAGAAATTATACATTTTGTAGATTATGTAAATTCCTTTGCTGATCTTGGAACATGAACAATTATGATCCGTAACCCACAATCACCCAATTGTCCAGTCTCCAATGAAAATTCATACAGGGAACAAAAATGAGAGAATTAGAGTTTCTTTTTTCTTTTGCTATTAGTGTTGCTTTGTATGCATGGATGTTTCCATCCATATCAACCTTTTTCATGTAAACTCATTTTGATGTAGAATCAATAGCAGAATTAGAATTGTAGAAAGTAGTAGTAGAAGAAAGAGAGAAGAAGCCGTGAAGTAGAAGCCGTAAAAGAAAGGGGAAGGAAGAAGAAACGTGAAGGGGAAGGGGAAAACGTGGCAACAGCCAAACTTAATTTTCATTCAATCATCATTTATGTTTAAACTACAATGAAAAATCCAATAAAAAGTAAAAACATAACGATCTTGGCCCACCCACTATTACAAGTCCAATAATAATAATAAAAAATGTAATTAATAAAAATCAACAATAAAATAAATCGTGATGTACGCATCAACTCTCCCGAGATGGGAGAAAACTCGACCATGTTGGATAAACTTCTACCAGGGGACGATTTTTCGTAAGAACAAAATATCGAAACTCTATGTTTGATAGTAACGAAAACTGCAGCTTATTCCCAAGAATATGATCCGACCAAGGGGGACGATCTCTCCATCTAAGTATCGATACTGGACTCCGAATAATAAACATTTATGCAACTCATCTCTAACACGTTCATTTGGTTGTGTATAATAAGGAGCATAAGAAGCTAACATCGCTGACTAGTGTGTAGAGAAAAATGATCGCAACATCGAAAGCTAGAATTGGCCTCGATTAGTAAACAATTCTTCTGTATTGAAAATATAACTTTCATATAAGTGAAATGGCCAATCAAATCGAAAATCATTATGTGAATTACCCAAAAACGTTTTTTTTTTCACGTTTTTAAGAAAACCGATAAGAGAAACGCACAATAAAATGTAGTAATTTGCAATAAGGTACTCTAATATATATTGCGCTTCGAAAGTAAGTTCAAAAATTTCAT